>VZTI01000068.1:985823-1001702 GCA_013397865.1 Struthidea cinerea | reverse complement strand
GCACAGCCCCGTGGGTACAGCCCCGCGGCACAGCTCCACCGGCACAGCCCTGCGGCACGGCCCCGCGGGTACAGCCCCGCGGCACAGCTCCACCGGCACAGCCCCGTGGGTACAGCCCCGCGGCACAGCTCCACCGGCACAGCCCTGCGGCACGGCCCCGCGGGTACGGCCCCGCGGCACAGCTCCACCGCACAGCCCTGCGGGTACAGCTCCACCGGCACAGCCCCGCAGCACGGCCCCGCGGGTACAGCCCCGCGGCACAGCTCCACCGGCACGGCCCCGCAAAACCACCTCTGCCTCCCACCCCACGGGTATCACTTTTAGTAGCAGGACACGAGATGAACTTCCTCCATAACCAAGACTGCTCTATTATAAGTAAGTTTCGATTCATCGATTTTAGGTTAAAATAAATGCTTGCATCAAAGAAACTGACGGAGTTTGAAAGCGTCATTTCATTTTGAATGTCTAACAAAACCAATCAGCAGCACTGAACACATGGAATGATAACACACACAAAATTAATTTACAGGACCTGTTCTCACAGCTGTAATAAAACACTATTCATTAAATACTTACTTTATTTATTTTACAAGAAACCCCCATGTAAATACAAACTTGGACAACAGACTACGAAAGTATCAATTGCGTTGTGTATTTATTTCAACTAAGGAACTTTCTGTGATACAATGGAAGAGTTTCCAAGGCCCTTCCATTCATATTACCATTGAACTCTCGAGAGTGACCTTTCTGTTGCTATTGGAGGACCACAGCTGCTGGAACCAGACAGCAAACAAGGCAGTTCTTCCCAGCAGAGAGCCATTATACATCTCTGCACAACTGGTCAACCACCACACCCCTGCACCAGCAATGTGGAGCACAGGACACTGACCTTGCATTACTGGGCAACAATAAACAGAGCTCAGGAAGTAGCTTTTATTCAGCTTTTTATCTGTTCCAAATTCCAAGTACACACACCGTGCATCTTAAGAGTTAAATTTGATTTAGGAGGAGTTTCTCTCCTCTCCCTGCTCACCCTACAGCTGGAATGCTGGCAGTTCCAAGGTATTTCATACCTCACATCTGAGTCTGATGGAAAAAATGCTTTTTGTATCAAATAACATACAACTGTTAAGTTCAAAATATAAATCTGAAAACTATCTAATATTAAACTCCAGTTTACTGACATACAAACAATCATTTTTAATGACTACAAGATTACCATCTCAGGCACACCACTTCATGACAGTATCATAAAAACATTCTGTTTCATTGCTCTACACAGAACAATATTGTACTGTAAGTTTTTAAGGCACAATTTCTATGTGCAGTTATTTGTCATAATAAAGTTTTAAAAAAATAATTGTACTACAAAGGTTTGCAGGTTCTTTTTTAAAAAGCACAGGTAGTCTTCTGTAAAGCATTAGTTTTACCTCAGCTACATTTTAATGACAGTTTATAGGAAATTTGTAACACAATGTTCAACTACTCTCTTATATTCACACTTCACTACAATTCGGGATTTTTTGTAATATATGAGGCCATTCTGCCATGTATTAAAGTGTCAGGTGCTTGTGCTGATTGTGTTCATAGACATGACCTTAAAAAGAACCACTTTTCAAAATCAAGACTAGTGTAGTCTCAATGGGGAATGATTTGTTCATGGACTTGATGAGCTCTGTGCTATCTAAAATGTGAACACTGCAAGGAAACCTTAATCTTTAAGAATGGTCACTAATGGGCAGAAGACTAAAATTTCCATTTTGGTATTCAAATCCATTCAAGTGATTGAATTATTATCAAGGAGGTTTTAAATTTTCATTTCAGACTTACAGATAAACAGATTTAAGTGTACTCAAGAAGTAGCTTGGCTCCTGGCTTAACGAGACACAAAGGAAAAAGAAGTTGGGCAAAGGAAGGTTGGCAAAGGAAGGTGAGCTGAACTATCATTCCTTAGAGGCTACAAGTGCCCTCACACTCTCCTTAGCTGAGCAGAAAACACAACTTGTTCAGTTAGCTTAGCTGCTTAAACTCAAGTACAATGTTAATGTATAATGTTGGTTGGCAACTCTTTTCCACCGAAGGCAGCAGCAAGTAACATTCACTATTACTACATTCAGTATCCTCAGTTCTTCAAATAAAACTTGTTATGAGATGGGTCTTCTAGAATTATAAACTTTAACACCATTCAGCATTGAGGAGCGAGCATATTTTGTCAGAAGAGCACCAACAGTCTGCTTCTCTGCACACAAGTCTCTAAAGAGGAAATAAAGCACATGACATTGGCATTAAAAGATATTCTCACACAAAATGGATCTGTAAAATACTTGTAACTACAGCAATAAACTGGATTAGGATATTAGGAAAAAAACCCAAACTACTGTAACTGTCACATAATGCTTTGAATTACCTAAAGTTTAGAACTTACCTTGACATTTAAGCAATAGGCAAAACTACATCCCTTACTTCAGACAAAAGAATTTTGGTTTTTAGGGGGACTTTTTATTATTACTGTTGTCTAATGAGTTTTCAGTCTAGCAAAACAGTTAGCTCTGAACTATTCAGTTAAGTTACAGTAAATTTAGAGCCATTCATAAAGGGTTGATGCAGTTACTTCTGGGTTACCATCAATATCTGCTCAAATATATCACAGCTGGGCATTCCAGATAGTGCAGTAGTTTAAGTCTTAACCACCAAAGGAACAAAGATGCAGTACAGGAAGCACTATTGCTCTGTAGTTCTAGTGTTGTAAATATAGAGACTGATTTTGTGTGTCAGGAGGTTTGGCCTTTGAATTAAGTCTGCCTTAATCAAATGAGAGTTATCACCCATTTAAATCCAGTAGGATCAGCTTTTTACACACATTTAAATCCAAAAAAGAGAGTTACAGATCCCAGAGGTGGGTATTCTATTCATACAGAATCCATATTCATTTAAAATGCAAAGTATAGTAGTTGAGGCAATGATAGCTCATCAGAAGCCAGTTATGCAAAAAGGGAAGAATATAATGCTAATTGTATTTTAATAAAAAGAAATACATCCTTACTGTATATAAGGGGTAATATCTGCTTCTGTCCACTTTTCTCGTATGCCAAATAAGCTGTTGAATCTTTCCTGGTTGTCTTCAGGTAAGTCTTCTACTTTTAGCAGAAAGATGGTCTCTGGTCTTGAACTTTTATCCACAAGAGCCAAGCCCTGCAGATCAGCATCAGAAAGAAAATGTTAAGTACAGACACAATTAAACTTCCTTCTTTCTGACAATATTCCATACAAGTTGCTCTTTGCAGATCCAAAGCCTTCTAGAACTGCACTACCAGAGGCAAACTGAAGAAGTATCATAAAGGTGCTGTTTTACATGCAGTATTTATGACAAGAAGGAAGGGATAATCGATTGGGTTCCAACATCTCTCTGCCTCCTTTGAGGAAAAGGATTCCCATAGTGCTTGCTACTCTACTGGCTGTCACTACAATCCATTCAACAACCTGAATTATTATGATTCCGGACTACTGGCGCTCATAGAGGATGTCATGAAGCGTACCTGAACTCAAAAGCCGACAGAAACAACACAATACCCAATAATGGATAAAGTCTATATATGACACAAGTCAGTTACAGCCTACTCACAAAAGAATCCATACATCTTCATGTGTTTACCTGAAGCTGATCAAGCCTTGTTGTCATCCCCTCAGGGACACTCTGTTGCCAGACTTCTTCAAACTCTGCTAGATTGAATTTAACTGCATTTTGCAAAAGCATTTGTGCTATAGCTCTGCATATTTTATCTTCACGCATTTCAAAGAAAACCTCCCCTGCTGAGAAGCAAAAACTAGGTTATTTTGGGTTCTTGCCTTTTGATAAAAGAACAGAGAACAGCCTTGTATTTCCACTCTGTTCTACAGTCTTCTATACAAGTATCCTCTTTTTTATTTTCCTCGGGAAGTAATGAGACTTGGTATTAATTTGGATAAATTATAGTATCTTCTCATTCTCAAGAACAAATTATGCAGAATACAGCAGCACTGTCCCAAATACAGTATTAATTCATAACAATAAATGTATTTGCCCTCCATGTTTTCCCCTTTCACAGTGTACTGTTTCTCCTACAGCTTTCATTCCTATTTCTGAATGGCTTGTATTAAAGCATTTGCTTAAACAATTAACAAAACTTTCACTTCTTTAATCACCCTTATGAGATGAGGATGGGATAAGACTTCATTTTCTCTCACACTGACTTGGCTAAAATTCTCTGAACAAAATCAGGTATAAACACTTCCTTCTATTGTTTCAGCCACCTGTCTGTAATACCAACTTGTTCCTTGTACAACCTACTTAAATATATCAAGACAAGAGTCTGTTGTCACTCCAATTAGTTTCCTATGTGCTTTAAGGTTGAGTGCAACTCCTCCTTCAGCCGAAGGTGAGATGAAAGCAACTGTGGGAAAGAATTCAGACTGAGATTAAGGCAGTGCAATATTATATCTGCATGTGAGATGAACAATGGAAATCTAATCAATACAAACAGCGGATCTTGTGGTGCAGTTCAAGAGATCAAAGGCAGATACCTACTTCAGGCAAGCTGAATTCGTGCCATTGACTATTCAAAATAGCACAATTAATTGCTTAAATATCTGAGGCCTTCTAGGGTATTTAAAGAGAGATGTTATCTAAATTTTACTAGTGATCTCTCTTTAGCCACAAAATTATGGCTTGTAGACACCTAATAAATCACTTCCAGTACCTCTGTTCACAATTTTTCCCTAGTGTCTTGTACAGTTTAATAGCGTTTTTTCCTATGAAACTTCCTTTAACAATTGTACTGATTTTTAGCCCAGTTTGTTCCCTCCTGTCCTAGGTTACAATATAGATGTATTTAAGTATTCTATTACCACCAGCTGTGGGCCATTAGCTATCACCTGCTAATGACCCACTCCTGATAACAGACAATGGGCCATCAAGAAACCACCACATGACTCATGGACTTATCTCATCCTATTGTGAGATGCTCCACCCAGGAGGGAGGAGCCAAGCATTCTCACCTGGATATAACCTGCCCTTGGACCTGCCTAACTCAGCCCTGTCTACTGGGTTACCAGAGGACAAGAGCTACTACTAGACCTTCCATAGGATCATTGCTTCAACTGAACTACTTCATTTGGACTGCTACCACCACCCTAACAGGGTGTCAGGTTGTATCTGACTTTGTCAGTGCTTTTCCCTACATTATTTCCCTTATTTCTAATTTTCTTTTTTCTATTAAATTTAATCCTGACTTGTGATCTCCCACTGGTCTTGTTTTCAAACCAATACACTTCCTTATACTGGCACTGTAGCAAACTCATTTGTTCAGGCCATCCTTCACAAAAACTACATTTCCTCATTAATAACTATGTCTTTTATGCAAAGTTAAAACTTACCATCAACATATTTCCTGCCATAGGTTACAAGAATGTGTTCTATCATCTCTCTGAAAGAAAAAAAAACAGAAATCAAGTTCTAACACTGTTCTTTAGGACACTACAGAAAGTTACCAAGAAGATTAAGGTATGGAGAAAAAAAAATTGAAGAGAATAAATTATGAGACACATTTTTGCGGGTGAAATGAAGAAACAGATAAAAAAATAGAAGTAAAAGAGATAACAAAAGAGGACAAATAACAGATGGGAGCTGATTTAGTCTGTCAACCCAAAAGGTCTCTTCCACTTTCTAGGTATAACTTGGAAAGACTAAAATGCATAAGGAAAATAAGGAAAAGAGACTCTTGCAATACCACTTCTTTCCAATGAGAAAGAATTGTATCAAAAACAGTGTGTTCAGCAGGACCAGGGCAGGGATTGTCCCCCTGTACTCGGCACTGGTGAGGCCACACCTCAATCCTGTGTCCAGTTCTGGGCCCCTCACTACAAGAAAGTCATTGAGGGGCTGGAGCAAGTCCACAGGAGGGGAATAGAGCTGGGGAAGGGTCTGGAGCACAAGTCAGATGACAAGCAGCTGAGGGAGCTTTGGGTGTTTAGCCTGGAGAAAAGGAGGCCTGGGGGAGACCTTACCACTCTCCACAACTCCCCTGAAAGGAGGCTGTAGCCAGCTGGGGGTCAGGACTACTCCCAGGCAACAAGTGACAGGATGAGAGGAAATGGCCACAGATTTAGATTGGATATTAAGAAAAGTTTCTTCATGGAAAGCATTGTCAAGCACTGGAACAGGCTGCCCAGGCAAGTGCTGGAGAAACCATCCCTGGAGGTGTTTAAAAGATGTGTATATGTGGCACTTAGGGACATGCTTCAGTACTGGACTTGCCAGTGCTGTGTTAATGGTTGGACTCAATGATCTTAATGTTTTTTACCAACCTGAATGATCCTATGATGCAAGTAAAAAATCTGGCAGTTAATTATCCCTTACTGAATAATAGGCACTTTTCTGAAACTCTGCAATAAAATTAGAGCCTAACTGCAGACACTAAAGCAAGATATCTTTTTGAGCCAAAAGCCAAATAAATGGAAAATTCTACCTATTGTAAACTTAAGACTTTCTTTGACTGGTGATCTTGAATTACTTAAAGACTTCAACTCCTACATTCTGAATCCAGCATTACACCAAAAAACATACCCGCATCTCAAATAGTATGCAACAGGTAAACCAAACATTTTTGGCTAGCTATAGCTTCAGAACAGGTATTTCAAGATGCTCAGCAATTTACAACTTAAGTACATGCTACTTCCATAATTTACAGCTCAGCAGTAATGTTTCTACTATGAATCAATGGAAATACTACCAATAAACACTAAAATCAGTTTACTAACCTATCTATCTAAAAATTCCTTTGTATATTTTTAGAAAAAAAGAAAATGCATCATTTTCACCATGGTAACTAGAATCTAGATTTGCAAGACTATAATTCTAATAAACAGTTAACAAGTACTGTAATTAGTAATAGTTAATAATGAATGTAGGCAATTTTAAGTACTAAAAATAATTGTTTACCTGGGTTCTAGAGATCCAAGTTCTTCAAGGCAGGCACATAGAGGAACCTTACTCAAAGGCCAGGACTCTGAGTCTATTAGCTGAGTCACGTGATTCAGGAGTTTCATCTCATAGTCAAAGTCTAGAATTCTCCAATATCCTGCCAAACAGAGCACCACAAAACACTGTTAGAAGGAAAACATGAACACCTTAATTCTATTGCCATAAAGATACATTGCTGGAGTCTGGACATTCAGGTCACACCTTTACAAAATGCAGCAGCATTGTGTCTTTTCCAGGATTAAAAGC
Organism: Struthidea cinerea; assembly: GCA_013397865.1. Classification (NCBI taxonomy): domain Eukaryota; kingdom Metazoa; phylum Chordata; class Aves; order Passeriformes; family Corcoracidae; genus Struthidea; species Struthidea cinerea. The sequence continues at coordinate 994,438 of VZTI01000068.1, read as the reverse complement.
TGAGAAAAGCAACTAAATAATAAGAGCAAATGTAAAGGAGAATGGAACTTAATTATCTCAACTGTTTGTAATTCTTCAGTAATTCTTTAACTGCCACAGATACAAAGACACTACAAATATCATTCCAAGATTAATCAGACGTGAAAAAACTAATTAGTTCAGGCACAGAACTGCATGAGCAGAACTGGATGCATTGGCCCTACAAAGCAACAGGTCAGGTTCAGAGAAGTTCACAAAAATCCAGAAATCCAGATGACTCTAGGACTGCCACCACCTTGTGTCCCAGTGGCGTTTGGGCATGGCCAAGTAAAGGAGGAGTAGGACCTGTCCCAAGGTGAGGCACTTGCTCAAGCCTTGCGTCACATGGTAGGAATACACTGAGATAAACTCAGTCTGAGAGGAAGAAAGGACTATGAAAAGGCTGGGGTTACCTAAGAATCAGCTATTTTTTCCTCTAGGACTACAGAAAGCAGTACCCACTCCTTCATGAAGAGGGTGATCAGCTGAAAAATATTCATGCTGAGGGTGGGATACTCTGATGCCAGTGTTTGTAGCAGCAAAGGAGGAATCATCCTGGAAAGAGAGACGGGCAGTGCCTGCTCAGCTTTATCCTTCTGATCAGATTCATAGCAGCAGAGGATATAGATCTATGGAAACAAATATTACAACATTGAACTAACTTGCACCTTGAAAGATGAGGATGTGGAATGGGCCTTAGAAAAATGAGACATGTATTTTGGGGAAAATAGCTGGGTTACTTCCTCATAGGTAATAATATTCTTCAGACACAAATACCTTCAATTTTGCAAGCATCTACAACCTGCAACTGGTGGAGTATTTCTTCTTCACTTGCTTGAATCAGACTTAACAAATCTTCTGTTGAATACTGCAACAAGGGAAAAAAAAGAAGGAAATAAAAGAGGTTATTCTTACTCCTTCTTTGCTTCAGTGACCACGCTAAAGGCATTATAAGCTATAATGAAGGAAAGACTTAAGATAGATGTTTTTTCCCCAGGGTCTGAATTTTCTAAGGTTTACCACACTCTCTGAAACTTTTCCTGTAACTTAAAACATTTTCTCAAAGGGTTATTCAATATAAAACCCAGTCTAACTACAGGGAAGTCTTTGTACCAGGCATAAGTAATATACCTGCATTCCCAGAATGTCAAATTAGCACAAGCAGACATTGTAAGTAAAGATCCCAGCAAGAATGAAAAGTGAACGTGTTCTGGCTTTCTGGTATTTTAACCTGTGAGATTCAAACAAAAGGCAAAGCAAAAATCACTTATCACATCTGGATAGAAATCAGAACCTGAACTTAGTACCTCCACTGAGGGGAAAGCCTCCTCCACCATGACCTCAACAATGACATGTTGTGTTTTGGTGTCTGCTAATCAATTGGCACACAGGTAGCACAGAGCCAGCCATAACACAAACATCTCCTGGCAGAACAGTTACATGGTGAGATGGGAAGGTGCAGTGGGATACTGTGGTAAAGACATGGGTAGAACAGAAGGTATCATGAGGAGTGAAGTAAATGGAAGAAATACCAGACTTCAATCCACAGGAAATAGGGCATCAATTCCTTTATTCACATTACAGACTATTTAATCAACTCTAGTATTAAAGTTCTGTTGATTATAGCTTAAGAATATTTCCTATCAGAAAGAAAAACACTGGATTAAGTATTGGATTGAGATCTATCTATGGGAACACAAACGGCACAAACCAAGTCTGGAACATTCACATGTTAAAAAACCATTTAATAAATATGGAAAGGTCTCCACTTCCTGCTATGCTATTCCTGTCAGAGTATGTTGAAATACCATCAGGCCAAGCTCCCATCAGTATGTCAATGAGGGATGACCAGATTATACAGTACTTAAAAAAAACACTGCTAGCAATTGAGAGCAAAAATATCCCCAAATCAGTAAGTGTGTTTGAAAATTTAACTCTGCCATTCAGATGCCTTGCACAGACGTCCTTGGCATACATTCCTGCTTTGAGGCCAGCCTAGCAATCCCAACAGCTTTTTTGAAGACATCACTGCTCTCAGCTCTGATGCTTCTATCAGCTGCATTGCCCTTGCAAACACAAAATGGAATGGGTTGACCTGCACCATGTCCACACCAGCAACTTCTAGATAATATGTGTAATATGTTTATCCTTATTCACAGATCTGTCTGTGATCATCTAAGTATGCCCTATCATTTCACTGTGAAATTCAGTACTAGCCTATCTATTTATAAGCTTTCCTCTAGTTTGCTAAATCACATCACTATGCAACAGGTTGCCTACAGTACCATTGATCTTTATGGCTTTTTTGCTGGGGTTCTCTGTGTATGATACAGTCATGAAAGCCATGAGAAGCTTACAGTAAACGACCAAAAGAAAGTAATTTGTTTTCAAACAGATTAAAGGTGGCCCCAGCACACAATAAATATTAAGTGTAAGCAAACAAAACAGTGAAAATCATTACTACACATATATTGTTGGGGATTTCAGTGAGAATTAGTCCCACAGGAAAGAGCTTTCCCTTGGAGAGCTTTCAGATTCATTTCGGAGTTCCACCAGAGGCAAGGTTAAGACTTGTCTACATTTATCAAGATATATCTAGCTGTTCTTCAGTAAGCTCATAGAGGAAATACACTCTCCTTCAAAATAAATGGTGATCAATCCTCAAACGGGGCACTAATGTTTGAGAGACACTGACATCTTCTTATAATACTCAGTATAATGAATATTATTTAATATGATTTTTTTCGTGTTGCTAGCGTTTGTCAATGCTTATAATTTTTAGACAATTTAAGCCCTTTAACCTTTACCATCCCTTATTTTGCTGTATGTCCTTCTACTCCTAGATCAGAGCAGGTAAGCAATTCTGGGGGCAAGATTCTGTATCTGATAAGAGATCAGTCTGTTAATCATCCAAGAAGAGAGACACATCATGTCTCTCCAATGGAGAAAAGTAATATCTGTGTTTGCACATCCAAGCACACACAGATGGTTTGCTGGTGTCAGCTTCAACCAAGTCTCAGCATAAAATGCTTGGGAGCAACTATTTTTGGTTTTGAAGTCAAAATGAAAACCAACCAAACTAACAAAACCCCAGAATTTTTATCAGCCTTTTATCTGAGATCATATGCTGCACAGCCCAGGTCTCTCCATTACTCTTTAGGTCCTAAATTGAATTTCCTGGAAACACAATAGGACAGCAGGACAAGATTTTATTTGCGTTTTCCCTTCTTGAAGTGTCAGTCTTATCCTATGCCTTATATCATCCCTGTTACTCTCTTCAACTTCCTTCTTCTCCTTGTCATCACAATTACTGATTGGCAAATGACTTGCACATGGCTGTGCTTGACCTCATACATGACAGACCCAAAGAAGAAGGAAAGGCTGCATAATACCTTAGTAGTCATGCAACTGTCAAGGAATTCAGAAAAGGTTCTGAAGGTTGTTCTCCAAGAGACTTCCCATAGGAAAAGGGAAATGCCCACTCTCCTTCTGTGTCCTTCATTTTCCTCTTGTAACTGATAAAAAGGTTGCTTACCTGTACCAATTGGAAGTGCTAACAACAACCAACTTGTTTAGAACAGAAAGGTTAAAAAACTAACTCAAAGAAGCACTGTGAATCATGTGAGGAAAGGGATTTTTCTACTTAAGAATGTATCTTCACTTCAATTTGCTCATTACCAATTACAAGAAAGCAATTTACACAGCTGATTTACCTTTGAAAATGTTGAGGTCTGATCTTTCTGACTATCAGGCCCGTCATATGGATCTTCCATTAAAAGCTTCCTCAGTTTCTTCAGTTTTGGTCGACATCTCCTTAATTCCCAATAGTTATTGGAGAAACCAGCAACCTACAAGAAAAAATAATGACTCTTAAAACATTAACATACTATCTGGATTCAAAGCTGCTTACCAAAAATTATCGTCAAGAAGTGTTAATCTAGTCACTGGAAATAAGAAACTATTAATAGGGTAATTAATTTAAAGACAAAACAATCATTGCAATGTTTTCAATTTAAAAAATTACTACAGACAATGAAGAATAAAAATCCACTGTTGATTGATAAAAATATGTTTGTAGTGCATAATACAAACACTCAACTCTACAAGCAAATGACAGGAAATCACCATGGGAGATATTGCTGCATAATTCCCCTCAAAACTGCTTTTTGTCTTAATAGTAAATGATATTACTGCCATAAAAGCCCTCCTGTATTAACCTGTGTCTATCTTCCCATGCTTGGGATCTACTTCATGGCCTTTTTACACCTTAATGAATCATCATAGCCCTAAGCTCAAGCAAAGCAGACATTGGCAAGGACAGTAAGCTACACTTGCACACAACTGACAAGACATCTCTGTTTCTTGCCCTGAGTCAACACACAAATGAAGAGTGTGCAATAGGAAGCTCGGCTGTACTTGATTGAACACCAACTAACCAAAGCTTTACTTTCAGAGTAATCCTGAAGTGTTTCACAGGGTACAGCTTGGACTTCCTGCAAGATTCTTTGAAGAGGACAGACTATTGGAGGCTTTTCAGCATTGTTTCTGCTATTCACCAAACTGACAGAAATGGGAACAGAATGGCAGAGGCAAAACAGGCTCCAGCTTAGTGACTCCTGACCCAATCACTAGTTCCATGTTAAAAAAGCTTCCATGAAAAAACCTCTAGACAGTACTTTAAAATACCCTAAGTGCTTTACCAGAGTACTTGGGGTATTTTAGAAGTTCTCCATTGTAGATGCTGAAAAGCTTTGGTAGAGAAATTTTTCAGCTTTCTGCAGCATTCTGTGAGAGCTCTGTGTTTCTCATGAAAGCTATGATAAACACCGCTACGGGTTTTTGTAGACTGGGTTTTATCTGTGCACGTGGGGTCTGTTTTTCAGAGCTGCTATTGTACACAGTGAAATAATATTTTGAAGTAGGTGTTCTGAGCTTTGGCCAATAGGACAGGGGGTGGCTGGTCCAAGATCCAATAACCCCCTGTCATCTTTGGGAACCAAGTTCTATAAATCAAATTATAATTAATTAAATAACCACTTTCTTCCTGAACTTGGATTGTGTCGTTACTCGCCGTTCTCGGTACGTCACAGTGACAATCCATTAAAAAGAAAAGCGCCAAAACTTTAAAATAATGTTCCATTTAAATGAACTATAAGAAAAACCACCTAAATATATGAGAAATCCTATACAAATTCTAATACAGCGAAATCTCTCAATTTTAATCAAACTATTCCATAGCTGGATTGGCAAAAAATTCAGGTAAACGCCAATTTCCTGATAAACTTCCAAGCTCCATGTCAAATAGCATTTACTTAAGCACTAGGCTTTTTTCCTGCCAAGTTGTTTTCTGATCGATTTGGTAATAAGAAGATACTCTGCATAGAAAATAAAATAACTCATTTATATTCCAAAGCTCATAACCTGAGCTGGGCTCTGTGAGGTGAATAAAATGGCAGATGCTTTGGCTGTGAGTATCAGCTGTGCAAGCGATACAAAGATCAGCACTGAGACTGCAAGTGAAGGGCAGTGAAGCCTTAAAGTACTGAGTACACATAGTATCTTTTGCTATGTTTAACAATTTGCAGTGTCAATGAACCATCTTATATTTTTGAAATCATTTTGACAGCTCTTAGAAATAAAACTTTTTAAATAGTTCCTAAAATCACATGTCTATGACGTGTAACTTCACAGGAATAGTGAAATTATTAAATGTAGCAAAAAAAAAAAAAAGTATATGGAAGGATATTACTTTCTCATTAATCTACTTCATCTTGAATTAACTTTTTACATTAGCTCATTGGACCTCATGGAAGAACTGATGTTAAAGCAGGATTATTCCTCAATGACGCCATTATGTCCATTACAGCAAATAATTAACTAGTATTTGCCTACCTATTTTTAATAGAATTTTATTAACTATGTTTCAGAAGCACAGAGAACAATGAATTCTTTAAACTGAGAACTCTGAAATCATTCACTCCAACAAATGTTTTGATATGCTAATTGAAAGAGCCACCTTTGAATATATTTCTATATTTAAAAAATAGTATTCAGGCATGACACGGTAAAATCTACCTTTTGGGGAACGCACTCCTAAAAATCAACCTGTAAATATTAAAATTTTTAAAATAGCCGCTAACACTGAGAAATTATATTTTCTTTGCAAGCTTTTAATATCTACCACAAGTAATTACTATGCACTGAAAATAAACCAAAGTTTTAACTTCTTGGAAACAATAATAATCATACATTACAGAGAAAGTTCAACTCAAAAGAAGGGCCCTAAAGCCATGCTGGACACCCTATGGCATAGCATGGCCCTGTGTAAAAAGCACATTTATAAGGACATGCTCCTGGAGCTGGTCAATATACAAAGAAGCTACAGGAGACTTGTCCCTTCTCCAGTGGCAGCCTACAATAGCAGCTAAGCAATACCACAGGGCATCTAAAATGGCACTAGAAGCCTATGTTTAGGCAACTGAATCCCAGCTGGGGTTCATATATGCATCTTGGACAAAATACAAGAAATTACAGAGAATAAGAAAGCAGAGAATTAAAGCAAACAAACCGAAACCCTGAAAGACATACCTGTGAATGAATAATATTACCAGATGCCGGATCTGCATTCAGCTCCTCTGGAGTTTTGCAACCAGGAACAAACAGCAGCATATTTGAGGTATCTGCTATTTTCATGTCGTAAGTTTTATCTTTGCTGCACAACACTGCGTGTTCATCCTTTTCACCACGGATTACTAGGCTGGAAAAAAAAACCAGCGTAGAAATAAAGATGTATTTTTACCTCTATTTCAGGATGAAGACTTGTTAAACTTGTCTGATATTTTCTCACATTTATACATTTGTAAAGAAGTTATAAACTGCAATTCTGTTTTGTAGCAGCAGTCACAGTTTACCAAAATATAGAGATGCAAATGTCAATTAATTTGACTATGTTTTTCCCTCTCATTTTAATGTGAGAAAACTCAAAAGACAAGTGTTTGAAGTTTTCATGCAGATCACAGCTGAACACCTATAGTCACACACTGATTCACACGACCCCCCTAAAACACTGATTAAGTGATGCTTAATGCCTGAACTAGTTCACTAATCTTAGAAATCAGATTATAGATAGAATTGTTCTTTAATGAGGACTGAAACTGGCCCAATGTGAAACAAGAAAGCAAACATTAATGGTGTCTATTGTGCAGAGCCCTTCACATAATTAATATCTATTTTCTTGCAAGTAATTCCAAGCGGGAAAGCAAATAATCTTCTAGAACAATTCTGGACAAAGAGACAATGTAAACTACCCTCTTCAGCTCACATACTTGATTAAGTAAAGATTCTGCATGAGAACATGGTAATACCAAAGCAGGACCAAAACAGGGGAACATACAGTTCTCTCCCAGGCTACACTAACTTAAGAGCTCAGATTCAATTTAACTAAACTGCTCCTCTTGCTTCCCAAAGCCTGAATGCATGAACAAAGCTCAGCTGTGCCCCAAGGGGTCCTAAACATGATTCAGGCCTCTAACAGATGATACTTTATCAGTATTGCACTAAATAGGAATGGGCTTACTGACATACATCTCAGAAAACTACCTTCTTTAGAGGGAGTTCTCGTATTATTTTAAATACTTTCCTTATGTCACTGGCATTGCTGTAAAGGAAGAAATTTAAAACAGTATCAAAACCTTAACTAGAATCTGCTTTTGGTCCAGAGTTTGGTGTCACATAACCATCCTACCCCATGGCCATGCTAATACTGCACATCCTTCCCTGCCAATTTGTCTATCTTGCAGGCACCCTGCCATCCATTAGACCTCGAGAGTTCTAACAGGAAAATCTCAAAGTCAGCAGGATTCTTTTAGAGACATAATCTCTTTTCTAAACCTATATTCATATGTCGGATCATAGAATCATAGAATATTCCTTGTGGATGGGACGCACAAGGATCATTGAGTCCAACTCCTGGCCCCGCTCAGGACTGCCCAAAGAATCACACCATGTGCCCGAGAGCGCTGTCCAATTGCTTCCTGAACTGCGGCAGGTTCTGTGCTGTGACCACTTCCTGGGGAGCCTATTCCAGCACCTTCTGAGTTTTGTTTAGAAACCTCCACAGCAGGAAGCTGTCCATAAAAAAACCCCAAACAAACTCAACAAGTTTCTTATAGGTGTAAATAGTTTTTAGTTTCCAATGTAATTGAGACAGGTTTAAGGGATTTAAGGAGCTGTTATGCAAACCGCATCAGAAGAAGACAAGTGTGGACAAAGCCCCGTTCACAGGATGTCCCCGCGGCGCGACCCGGGGCGGCCCCGCCTCGCCCGCACCCGCCGTACCTGTGCCCCGCCTCCAGCTCGGCGCAGAGCCCCGGCTCCAGCTGCAGCAGGCAGCACTCGCCGCCGCCGGCCTGCGGGCCGAAGCTGAGGCATTGCACGGCCGGCAGCAGCTCCGCCGGGTTCAGCTTGGCCGTCTGCAGCGTGGCGTCCACCTCGGCGCGGCTCCGCATGGCGGCCCCCGCTCGCTCCGAACTCCGCGCCACGGCCTCCATCCCCCGCCCCGCCCCGCTCAGGCGGGCCCGGCCGCCGGGGAGGCGGGC
>VZTI01000068.1:969779-985814 GCA_013397865.1 Struthidea cinerea | reverse complement strand
CAGGCTGGGTGGGTTCCGCCGCTGACGCCGGCGGGGCGGGCGGGAACGGGTCGGGATTACCCGAGGCGGAATCGCTCCCCTCCGCACCTGCGCCGAGTCTGATCTGGGACAAACCCCCCGAATTCTGTCCAGCTGCACAGGAGCCGGGCTGTGCTGCAATAAAATCTCTCGTTTTGCCAAAAATGCAGTAAAAATCTACAAAATGCGCAAAACTAAATATAAAGACAAAACACTACAAAACCAGGCCCAATATGGTAGTCACTGCCCAGCTCTGAGGCAACAGAGAATCATTGACGTGTTTAGGTTGGAAAAGGCCTCCAAGATCATCAAGTCCAAGCCTTCGTCTGGCTCTGGCAAACCCCACACTTAACCATGTTCCTAAGTGCCACATCTACATGTCTTTTAAACACCTCCAGGGATGGTGACTCCACCACTTCCCTGTGCAACCTGTTCCAGTGCCTGACCACCTTTTCTGTGAAGACATTTTTCCCAATATCCAATCTAAACCTCTGCTGGTGCAACCTGAGCCATTTCCTCTCATCCTGTTATTTCTTAAGTGGGAGAATCCCCGCCTGGCTGCAGCCTCCTTTCAGGGAGTGGTGGAGAGCATTAAGGTCTACCCTGAACCTCCCTTTTTTCAGGCTGAACACCCCCAGCTCCCTCAGCTGCTCCTCATCAGACTTGTGCTCCAGACCCTTTCCCTGCTCCATTGCCCTTCTCTGGACACACTCCAGCCCCTCAATGTCTTTCTTGTAGTGAGGGGCCCAAAACTGGACACAGGACTTAAGGTAGGGCTTCACCAGTGCCAAGTACAGGGGGTCAGTCACTGCCCTGGTCCTGCTGGCCACACTGTTTCTGATACAGGCCAGGATGCTAGTGGCCACCTTGGCCACCTGGGCACACACAGGCTTATGTTCAGTCACTGACCAGCACCCTTTTTCCACCTGACAGCTTTCCAGCCATGCTGCCCCAAGTCTGGAGCATTGCTGTGCCACTCTCTAAGTTCTTCCTTGACACCAGAGCATGACTGCGACTGTGGAGAGCGGAAGATTGAATGTCCAAGCCACTGCAATGGGGCCTGTGGGTGGGAAAGCACTGCTGAGGCAGCTGCCACCCACTGGTGTCACCCACCCCAGGTCCTTCTGTCCTTCTGGGGACAGTCTGCCTGAGGGCAGCTATCTGCAGGTTCTCATCCATGCATGACCCCTTAAGAAAGGGCTTGCACAGCCTCCACCCAGAGGTTAGGTTTGTCTCCCGGTGACTCAGGGCTCAGCTCAGGTTCTTGCTGTGGCCTGACAGGGCTCCCTCTGCCAGAGGAAGCGGTGAGGAAGTGCTTGAGCTAAAGTCATGACAGAAATGAGTGGAAACCACAGGCATGCGCAGTTATTGCAATGGAAATAGTCTGCAGCTCAGAGATTCAGGGGGAAGTCTATTGACGTCCTTAAACCGCAAGAAAAAAACAAAAGCAGAGGCTGAGAACGCAGTAGCTCAGCAGCCGTGGGAGTCAGACTTCTGCAAGGAGCAGCACAGGATGCCTCTTCCCTGCCTTGTTCAGGACAACTGGCTCCTCAGACAATCACTGATTTTTGCTGCAGGGCATATTAACACTCAGCCTGGTAGTGTTTAGCTCTAGCTGCCTGCTGTGTGCATCAGCTAACAAATAGTTACTCAGTGCTTCTAAGTTATGTCTATCCACTTGCAGAGTACCTCTGTGCTTGGTAAAAGTCTGTGCCAAATGACCCAGATGAGGAGCTTGTAACCCCTTTGATGTGGGAACCAGAAGTGGGAGCTGGTGGGATGGAGCTGGCTCGGTAGAGTCCCAGCCTGGCAGAGACCAACTGTTGTTGTTCGTGACTGAGTCAGGCATCCTCTGCCTTCAGAAGGTGGTGCCTGAGTGGTGCCAGTGAGGCAATTGGCCTCAGAGAAAACTTTGGCCGAAGTTATTAGGCAGTTGCCTCTGTCAGAACACATGTGCAGTGGCTTGTTCAAAGACTCAGACATCTATCATGTTTTCATGTTTTATTTCAGTTTTTGGGAGGTGGAAATACCATCATTGTGCACACCACAATGAGACCAGAGGCACCCCAGCTTTGGCTAGTTTCTCCTAATGTGTAGGTGCAAACTGATATGTGTACAGCCTTATTTGAGACTTACATTTTGCTTTAATGTAAATCTCTTCCTGCACACCTCTCAGGTAAACCAGAAAATCACTTTACCAAGTAAATGCTCACATAGTTACTAACTGTTTAAATAGCAGCTTAATTGTGCTGGCTTTAATTTATACCTTAATTTGTGCAAATTTCCAGTGACCTTGCGCACCTGCTGCTTCTTCTTTCTACTTTTCATTCTGTGAAATAAAAAAATGTTCTGGTATAGCCAAGAGACTGAATCTAAGGCATGGGTTCATGGAGTTTGTATCTTAAGAGTTCTGCTATGTAACAGAAACCCAACAGGAATTAAATCACTGGATGTTATTCAAGAGTTGGAATTGATCTGTGGTCAGGAACATTTGTAGTAGTTACTAATTTTTCTAATCAATTTTGTTTATCCTGGTGGTTCTGCTTGAAGATGCTTTTTACAGATTTTTGCTTAGGAACTGAAATGTATATGCTTCTGCAGCCTGCCATCTTTCTCTGCCTGTCCCTTGCTCGCTGTTCAAGGTCAAGCAAATTTGGCAGGTAAATTTCCTGGCAGTTTGGTAGAAGTCAGCAGCTGGATGTTATATTGAAGCCCCTACTTAGGGGAATGCTGTTCTGATCCATTCTAAGAGGCAGAAGCCAACTGGCCTATCAGCAAACACATGGACATAAATCTATAGATATGTCTCATTTCTCAGGAAGCAACTGGTATTATGCATCTGTTTTCACTGAGAATGCTTTAGAGCAGTGACAAAAATGGTTTTGTCTAGGAACTCAAGAAGTTGGTTTCTTGAAACATGGATGGATCATTTAATGAATTTAAACTGCAGAGAAAATGAGATGATGAACTGTCAATGTTGCTGTCAATTTATAAGGAAATGCATGCTATGGCAAAGAAGCTTGGTAGCATCCTGAAATTATTTTTTATTGATGATGTGAGGTTATTTATTTGCTTTGGAGTTGCTATAGCATAAATGAGTTCTGTTTTCAGTTTGAGCTGGTCTGGTAGGCTGAAAGTGTCAGGGTTCAGGAGCATGTAACATCATGGTACAAGCAGGGGTGAAACTCACCTGTAGGAGAATGGAAGTAAGAGTTGAGTGTGTTGCTTTAACACAGCCTTGTTTTTGGTGGGGGCAGGAGAAAAGCTGATCGAAACTTCTATGTCCGGTACAGAGCCAATCGCTGAAGGCTCTGATGATGGGCAGGATACTAGCCCAATTAGACAAGTTGGTAACACCTCTGTGATGACATCTTTAAGAAAGGAAAAAGTGCGGGAAGCTCTCTTTTCTGGAGGGGTGGTGAGGTGGCTGCCAGGGCCCTCCGAAGGCTGGGACCGCGCGGCCGGGGCCCTCCCGAGGCTGGTGGGGACCATGCGGCTGGGGCCGCCTGTGCGGTGCGGGCGGAGACCATGTGGCCAGCAACGAAAACATGGAGAATAACTCCCCGATATGGAGCCCAGACGAAGTCAACCTTTTCAGCGCAGCAAAGCTCTATAAGAATTTTTCAGCTGATGGAACTTGAGAACAAACGAACCTACAGACGCCAACTTTCTTCCGAGAGAAAAAGGAAAAGTGAGGACACGTGAGGAGAACCATCGTGGCAGCACCGAGATCAGTGAAAAGAAGGAGATGAAAAAAGTGCTCCAAGCGCCGGAGCTGAGATTCTTCTGGAATCCGTGGTGAGGACTGTAATACAACAAACTGTTTGCCTGTAATTCATTAGGTGCCTGGGGGGTGCAGAGATCCATGGGCAGCCCATGAGGAAGAGAACTCACGCTGGAGAGCGTGGATACTGAAAAGCTGTAATCTAGTGAGGAACTCAGAGAGAGATGACCCTTGCTTCCAAACTAGAACAGCTCATCCTTAAAAGACTAAACTCCATAAACTAAAATGACCCACGCTAGGCAGTTGTGGGAAGACTGCTTGGCCCGTGGGATGGACTCACGTTGCAGCAGGTCGGGCGGACTGCTGTTTGTGAAAGTTAAAACCACGCTGGAAAAGTTCACAGAGAACTATCTCCCGTGGGAAGGATCCCACGGTACAGCAGAAGAAAGAAACTTTTTTCCTTAAGCGAACTGAAAAAAGTTTTTTAAGAAGTGAAAGACTGACCAAAACCCCATGTTTTGTCTCCTTGCTCGGTCGGTAGGAAAAAGCGAAGGACTGGGAAGGAAAGGTATTCTAAAGGTTTCTTTTAGTTCTCATTACTCTTTTTACTTTTAATTCTGTTAATAAATTTTCTTTATACTGTTTAAGTTTTAAACCTGTTCTGCCTTAAAGTGATTTTCCCCTAATCCTGATCTCAACCCATGAAGTTTTCAACTCCCCCTCCTCTGCTTAGCTATAGCAGAGGAAAATAAGCGGATAGTTTTTTGTGGGTGCCTGGCACTTAGCCAGCTTCATACGGCGACACTGAGGAAGCAGTTAATTCAGCCATCCCAGTTTAACTAATCACTGACTGCAGTCATCCCACCCAGGTGCCAGTTGGAGGCTTTAAGTGGCTGCTGTGAGTGTAGAGCTGTGAGGTATAAAGTGTACACCTGTCAGCGTAAGAGAGAAGTAGAGTGAACTGCTAAATAGCCTCTGCATCCTCAGCTGGGCTGGGGATGGCGCAGGAATGAAGTCAAGCCTCAAGCAAGATAAGCTTTGGCATACTTTTTCAACTGACAAATGTTAATGAAAATTAGTGTTAGTGGAATGTGGTTGACGATTGTTGAGTGAAGTTAGCAAACAAAAAAAGGATCGTTGAAGATTGTTATAGTCTTGCCTTTGAAGTTCTTGGCCCTGTATAATCTTTCCAAGGAGTCAAACATCAGGGGTGTGAACCGTTAAATAAATGAAAGGCAACCGTTAAATCAAGGGCATTTGACAAATCAAATAAAAGAAATAACTCCAAAGCTCCACAGCTGAAACATAGAACAATGAAGCAGGAAGATAACATAACAGTGCACGATACCACTGTCAGGCTCTAGTCATTAGGTAGTGTGTTAGGAGGATGACTTCCCATGTGATTGCAATTCAAGTGCTTGGGAGCTCTACAGTAAAATGTAGTGAGAAAACTGAGCTGCATGAAATGGGGTGTTCAAATGACAAAGATGTACACACTAGAAACTTACAGATGTCCTTCAAAGCACAACAGAGGTAGCTGAGAAAACAGTAAAAAAAAAAATAAAGCCAGCACTGGAAAAACTGGCACAGCAACACATTATCAGCTCAGTGATAATTACACAATTCACAGTTACAGTTCTTAGAAATTATTCCACAAGAGAGACTCATTTTGATTAAAGCCTCATAAACCCTAGTTCAAGGATTTCTTTTTTCAGCTGGAATGCCATCTGCAATATTTAAAATTAGCATGTGTGTTACGTTTTCACTCATTAAATGACAGTTTCTCATTGTCTAGAAACACCTTGGATGTGCTCACTGTGTTTCAGTACAGAAGGTGACCACCGAAGCTGTAGGTGTGACTGGGGCTGGATCTTTGAACGCTGTTTCAGCACATTGCAGACTCCCATGAGACACTGGGAGAATGACTGTCTACAATGAATGTGTTACATTTCCTTCCTAGGAAAACAAGAAAGAGAAAAGAAAGAGCAAACAGAAAATATCATTATGCCATGGTGTACACCTGTCCTGAATAATGATTGTCTAGTCTGTCTTAAATGTAAGAACTGGGGATTACTGATGAAAAGAACAGAAAGTAATGGATAACAGGAGAGAATAAATTTCTGTGCAACACATTGAGGAACTTGGGAGATATGGTGAAAGTCAAAATGACTGTGATCCACAAAACAGTCAAACAAGTTCATGAAGGCTAGTTGTGCTTGTCTCTGTTAATCACAATAATCAGGTTATAGTCATAACTCAGGATCCTAAATAAATTCGGACCCCCTAAATCACCAGAGCACACACTATTCTGCTCTCCATTGGAGTTGGTTATTGAGACATACTTTAATTTTTTAAACTTTTTTTTTTTTTTTTTGTAGTGAAAGGTAAAATAGCAAAACTGTGGCTTGCATATTCTATGTTGCAGACCTTGATTCATTTGTATTACTGTACCCCAGTAAAACCATCATACCTGGTGATGTCAGCCAGAAAAGCACCACAAATCAGGAGCTAATGAGTCCAAGACTCAAACAGGGAAAATTTCAGCCAATTAGTAGAATAACCAGATAGCTCACTGCTACCTCAGACAAGGCTGTCTTGTCAGTCGTAACAGGCCACCAGAGATATGCAAAACACTTGTATTCAAATTAGGAGAAAATAAACAGTTGTAACCAATATTTGTGTAAACCATACAATAGCTTGGAGTATCTCAGTGACAAAAAAAAATTGGTTCTGTCTGGCCTGGAAAGACTGGAGAAGAAACACTCAACCAACAAAGCTGGAAAGCATACGCCAAAATAGCCGGAGCACAAACAGTTTGGAAATTGCGGGAGCCTTGGGAGCCTTAGGGGCCCTACGATACTACGAGCGTTTGTAAGATAAGGGTCAGACTGTCCTTGAAGGTTTGAACAGAAAAGCTGATCCAGCAAAATGAAGTAAAAGAACTGCGATAACAGGACATGAAACAGGTGGTAGAGACCACAGAGGGAGGAAAAACTTATACAGGAGCCAACCAATCAAGATATGCTAAGGATGCACGTAAGGCGCGTGCTTTATGGCTGCAACCAATTGTAAAGGCGCTATCACGCGGCTGATGTATGCACGGAAGGCCAAAGTGTATAAAAATGCTAGCTTCAGAACAATAAATTGGAGCTTATATTGCACATCATATTGGTGTCTTGTCTCCCTACCCTCCGGGCCGCAGCAGGAAATGACTTTAAGAATTTCGTTGTATGCAGGTGTGACAGGTAAGAACCCAGATGCTTATGAGACAACTAGCAATTAGAGACCTGTTCCTTTGCTGTTATTCCTTTCCACGGACTGCATGTGTAATTGCAAATAAAGGCAGAGGATCAGTCATGCCACACTGATTTCATGACAGGGTGGGGTAAACCTGAAAAAGCTGGTATCCAGCCTACGTTCAGAGCTTCTCCCAGTCTCAGCCAGTCAGCCAGGACATTCATTGCTGCGCAGCACGTCCTCACAGTGTAAACACTGCTGCAATGGGTGGGAAGGTGCTGTGATGTCTGTTCACATTGGCATGAAAGAGCAAGCTATTTTTTCAAGAATGTAATAATTACAAGGACCCTTTTAAATTTAGAGTATATGTCAGGCAGCCATGTTAGTTCATGCATGAGTACATAATTAAAATCTTTTGCTCCCTGTACATCATTTTCTGGGTAGATCTCCAGAGTGCTTCTACCACAGCAAAGCCTGTAATTCAGACCCAGATGATTTTGCTAGCTGGGAAAATTAACAGCAATACTTAACTGCAGGCCCTAAAATTTAATCACATAAAACACCTGCTGCTAGAAATATTTGAAAAGGTGTTATCATTAATTTCTAGGAGTTACATGATATAAATGCAAATAAATGTAGGTTTTTTAATACTGTGTAGAGAATTTTGTGGCTAATTTCAAGGCTCAGTCTGGAGACCTTATTAATAGTGACAACCTAAATATCAGTATGTGTCATCTGGCAAGTTATCCCATCATCTCACTTCTTGACTAGCTACTATCTGCATAGCAGTAACCTCAGAGAATGGGTGGTTTTTAGTTAATCTATTAAGAATTTTTAAGGCATTGCTAGGGATATGTGCTACAAATATATCCCAGCAAACTACATACTTACACTTTCTGTCTGAATCTAAAATAAATAAATAGATTAATCAAATTCATGTGAAAACCATAGCCATTTAATGCAACATATTTTTAAAAACCCAAACAGGAAAATGCATCAAGTATTCTATTTGTAAAGAGAATACAGTGGAGGAGTAGAGTGGCACAGGAAAATGACAGTGAAAAATAGCAGGATGAAAACTTAAGTGAGAAGAAGCCAATATAGGAAAAGCTCACGTAACAAAGAAAGCAGAAGCCTTACGTGGGGAAGAATAAAATGCAATACAAATGAAAACATAAAAATTCTGTCCAACACACCTAATGCTGGAATGAGCTACAGAACAAATATCTGATTCTCTTACATTCTAGGTGTTTCTCATGTTTCTGCTTGTAGGGCCTTCTAGTTTCACTCTCAGTAGTGATGAATAATGAGATCTCAGGGTGTAACCATCCGAGAATTACCAGTTCACTCAATTTTGCCATTCTCAACTTCCTTCCCAATGCTGAAATGTTAGATGAGCAGTCTATAAACCTTCCCATCCTGCTCCCCAATATACCTAGAAGCCCTTCTAGTCCCCATGCCCTTTTTAGCCCCAAACCATCAACCTGACATGAAAGTGGAAAAACTGCAGACAGCTCTGCAGGAAACATTTTGTTCTGAAGATTTCCATCTACCCCCCTCATCAGGTACTAGGGCCTATGCCTAAAGCGTTATATTTTTGATGCATTTTTCTGTGAAGAAGCTAGCCATCTGTATTTTTTTCTCCTGCTGCTGAATACTGGAGTTTGTCATGAGGACAAACATTTTTCCATTGTAATCACTGTGTCACTGAGTAGCTGGATTTTTTTTCTTACAACTCTGTGAGTAATGGATAGTAGTGAGTGTATCACAAGGGCTATAAATGTCTTGAGATGCTGAACAATTTGACATCATGTGGTAGGCTATAACCGGGACAACACGAGTAACTTTCCATTCTCAGATCCCCAATCACTGTTGACTCAGAAAAGTAAGTTCAGTGCCTGTACACTTAGGAGAGATCCTTGTCCTCTCATCTTCTCCTGTCTAAATGTTGGAGACTGGGTCATCAGTTTTGACATGGACCTTACCTAACAGAATTGTCTCTCCCTGGGAAATTGTTCAGTAAGTGGATGAGGAAGCTGCGGTCATCATGAACTGCTTCAGAAGAGATCCTGTGTGAGGCATGAGAGGAAATACTGCCCTTTAAGGCCCTGTTCGGAGACCTAAATGAGTTTTCCTCCAAAATTTAATTATTTGAATGAGAGAAACATCAAAGGCAATTAAAAAACTTAGAAAGCTTTAATTAAAATTTCTATGCAGGTTCCATTCCTGGGGGAGTGCACACTGGGGTCTGATAAATTGTGTTATAGAAAAAGTACAGGTTTAGCTGATCCTATTCCATGGTGGGGATGTGCAGTTAGTGGGTCTTCTGAAATGCTTCCAGGTGAGTTTTCTATATTGACATCTTTAAGTGTGACAATTTGGAGTGCTCCTCTCCAGAGAGAGAAGTCAGTGCAGATAGGGAGGGAAGGTCTTGTCTCTCTGACAGTTGCTGTGAAGCCAGTGTAGTACAGAAGGGAAAAGCTCTGAGGGGCATCACAAAGAAAATTTATTTCTTCCATCCCCTACCTCAGCCTGGCTTTAGTGCTGCTGTTCCAGCTTCTTTCCCTCTGTTTTCTTCAGCTCAAGTCCTACTTATGTTTTTAGTGGGATGCTTTTCCCACGAATTCTCTTTTCTTCTCCAGTTCTTCCTGGACCTTTTTATCCTCTTTTCACCCCTCTTCCCTGTGGGAATGCACCTTGGTGAAATTTTCTTCTTGGACTCAAGAACTACAGATGGATTTTTACATACTTTTTTTTCTGCTGAGGTGTTGAGAGCAGAATGGTCTTCCCACTACAGTTCAGCCCTTGGCAGGCAATGTTGTTTACCAGGTTCTCTATTTCAAGAAACCTCAATTCGGTGTTACGAGAAAACTTTGATATAGTTCTGCTTCATCCCAGTTCTGTCTTCTGTGCCTCCTTCCAACAGTTTCTTTGGCATCCAGTTACCCTAATGCAGAGCTGCAGAAGAACTCTTTCTCCATAATGAATTCTGGTTCTCAATAGCACTAAAGATACCTTCTCTTTAGTTCAATAAAGGGACTGGTCATAGCCGATCATTTTGCTATATCTCAGCACAATGAAGATTCTGATTTATTTTAGAATCATGTTCTACTGAGTTAATCTCATTGCTTCAGCAGTGTAGGACATCCAGAAATATTTTGAGAACCCAGGAAGTCCTAGACAAACACTTGCGAAGTGCCTTCATGAAAGAGAATATAGACTTATCCAGTTTTACTGACTTTAATTTTTCATTTTTACTAGATTGGGCAGTTATTTTTTGTGTTCATTGGGGAGGGAAATTAATGATGAAGTAAAATATGTTTGTGTTTTTAATTGTGTGCAAACATTGTATTGCCTAAAGATTATTCCTTTATAAAATTAGCTTAATTTAACAGTCTTTTTCTTTTGTGGAGCATCGATTCACTACAATTTTCTAATTGGCATTTTCATACTTAAATTCTTGAAAGGGCCGCAGGGTGGCAGAGTGGTTAAACACTGGCAACAGTTCTATATGTGGACATGGGCAAGAGTGAGGCGCGCCAGTGTAGCTGCTGTGGTGATTATCCCAGTGGAGCTGAGTGATGCCATCGGTTTGTAGCATTGCCGATGTCCCGCAGCAGTCGTGGCACATTGTCAATGTGCTGTGCTGCTGCCTGTGCCCCAGGGAGGTCTGTCAGCTGGAGGAGCAGCTTCGCTGGCGGGTGTTCCTCAGCCATGGGATGTCTGTGTGCCCCACAGCCTCACCTAATCAATGACAGGGTAGGATGTGGTGAAGGACAGAGACAATGCTGAAGCCTCATCAGTCTGTGAGGAGGACTGTGATTCTGTGCCTCATAGATGCAGCTGTTTGGCATCTGTCAAACTGTTTGCCTCTGTTCCTGCCACCAGAACCACATATCCCCAGAGACATGCACACTGCATACTTGCACCCACCACCTACCCCAAGCCCTGGCTGTGATGCTCACCCTAGGAAACAAAGAGCCAGATCCCCTAAGGTAGAGTGTGCTCCATCGTGGGCAGCGTGGAAAGAGAAATAGTCAATGGAAACTTGTGCTGAGAAGCAGGAATAGGTAGCAGAGGACTGGTAGGATACTAAGGTGTCTTAGACTGAATCTGAGCTGTTAGGTGTTGTCTCCCAAAGAACAAGAAAACCAACCCATGCCTGAGTGTTCAGGGCTGATCACAACTCAGTGTCAAACCGCCAGTTCAAGCCACAGTGCTTTAAGTAAACATTTTAAGTCTTGCAACCAGACATCAGAGTGCATTAACCCAGCTGCGGCTGGCGGACAGCTTAAGAAGCTGGCGTTTACCACTGAGCTAGAAGGTGTTGTCTTCACACTTGAGAAGTGGTTTAGAAAGCTTTTCAGCTCTTAGTCACACTTCCCAGCTGACTCACACCTCCCAGTCCATGCATTAGGCTGGATACTACACGAGTCTTGGACTATGACTTGGACTAAACATATGATATAGACATAACTCTAGCTGAACAAGTTCATAATTGCTGTTGATTAAAATGAAGACTAAAATAAAGAGAAAACAAACAAACAAAAAAAGAACTACAGGAAATACATATGAACATCTTCAAAGATAAACCTGAGATTTCAGACAGGTTTACAGGTGCTTTTTGACTTGTAAATATTTTTGCGATGCTCAAAATTAGAAATCATTGCAAAACAAATGAATATATGAAATAAGAGGAATTAGAAAATATTCCAGGTATAATAAAGTAGGGGGACTTGAGTGGACAGAACAAATGGCAACATGCATTGGGTAGTGCAGAATGCTGGTTTAACAGAGCATACTGTTAAGTGGAATTATTTGGGTTTCTGGTCTAATTCAAATTTCTGATCATTTACCTTATTGTAGCTGCTTGTTTCTATAAAATGTTTACCTGCTCACAAGAGCAAGCAAGCACTAAAGCAGGTACCCATCTCTTGGTCATGCCTTAGCTGTCAGTCTGCACAGGAACCTTGCTACCTCTGTCTGGCCTAGTAAGTGTTTGAATATTTAATGCAAAATGGAAAAGCTGTGTAAGGACAGGCTTAGAAAACCCCTTTCAGATTGTCTCTTCATATCTCAGGATCAAAATGCCTTTTTCTCTGCACTTCAGCTCACTATTGTAACAACTACCAGGTCAGTGGCACATGAAATGTAAGAATCTAAACAGATATGAGTCTCACTCTAGTGCTGAAAAGTTGGACAGACGGTGAAAAATTCCTTTTGCTATCTCACCGTGGAGGCTTTTGCAGGAACTTGGATGCAATAATAGAAAAAGAGAAGTTTAAAACATATCCTTTTTCTTCTTTCTTCTTTTTTTTTTTCTGAAAACTTACTAACTTTTCCTGTGGTTTATCACAAGACTAAAATTAGCTTGGCGAGATGCATTCTCTCCTTTGAATCACACAAGCACTGATTCTTATGACCAGTTCCTAGCAGGCAACTTAAATGGTTCAAACTTTAGAGCAGCAGTGAATGTAATCTGTGCACTTCCATGTATGGGAAACACTATTGTACATAGCCTGAAAAGAGGAGGGGAGACTGGACAATACCTGGTAGTTCGTATGGTTCCCCTTCCCAGGCCTCTAGTGCTAAGGAAGTCAACCAGTTGAAACACAAAGACAAGTGAGCTCTCTTTGCAAATAAGCATGGGAATATATGAAAAAGCCTTCACACTAATTTTCCATGAGTGTTGCAAGAGCTACTTAAATAAAAGGTCAACTTAAAAGCTAAAAACCATTTTGTATTTGTCTTTCTCAGCAAAGAGAGTGACCAAGTATTTTTAAATTTGATGTTTACATAATGCTGTCTCTTATGCAAAAGCTGTTAGGAAAAAAAACCCACAACCATCCAACAGCTTACCTGATAATGCCTTTCATTCCTGAAGTGCTTCACCATCTTTTGCATCTGTGTCATTTTCCTGTTTAAGAAGCTCTAGTCATCCCAGCAAGGGAAAGCCAAAGAACTTTATATGGGACTCAAAAACAAGGATATAGGAGAAATGAGAAGTATAGACATGAATACTTGTAATTATTTCATGAGGATGTCTTGTGTTAGAATAAGCTTGCAGAGAAGTGATTAGTGAGACTAAAGAATTAATACATCAAATACCAGATTAATTTATTGAGTCAAAATTTAGGCCACAGATACAATAGCCTTCAAAGCAGTGAAAGCAATATTCTTATTTCATTATGTAAAGGTCTAGTGTTTCACCACTTGAGCATTTACTAAATGAGATAAGAAAGTGTATACAACTTACTAACATGTTTTCTAAACCCAGTACTCTAATACAATGTGCCTATTCATGCATGAGGTTCCCCAGAGTGTTGTGACCTTAGCAGTTCAAGTGTGCAGCCTTATACCTTACTGCATGCCAGAGAGCCTCTAGTGTCATCAAAAGTCACTGGAAGACACTTGAGCTTCCCCTCACACCTGTGATACCAACCCTCCAGGAGACCTATACAGCTTTTGTTACTCTGTTGATGTTGTGGAGGACAAGTTTTGAAGTGTCCCAGGGCTCTAGCTCAAAGATCTGTCATGCTTTTGTCTGAGGAATGCCTTACTGTTGGCTAGCTACCTTCATCTCACTTAACTTCAGCCATGCTAAGATAAAACTCATGTATTGATATCTAAAATAGGCACCGACTTCTAAAATTGATCCTATATCTGAAAAAAGGAATCAGTCTACTTCCCGGAGGTTATCTCAGAGGGATGCCTCTCTCTCTCTTGCTGTCAGGATTTCAGACTCTGCACATGCTGTCCTACCACTTAGATGAGCATCTTAGTCTTCATGACCAGTCTCCCTTGGGAGGAAGGGTCAACACAGCCTAGTTTTTTGCTAGACCTTATGTTCTATAGCAGTCTGTAGATTAAAAACAAGTTGCAAACATCCAATCAGGTTATTTTGTGTAGCTTTTTACTGGCTCTTGACTGAAACGTGATCCTTCAAGGTTATGTCAATTAACCTTTTTGGGTGACAGCAGGCTTGCAGTGACTGATAGCCAATTCCCTCCTCTCAGGATAACTGTAACTGTAAGAAATTTCAGTGTGAACATGTGGAACAAATTACAAATGGGATATCAGTGTGCAAAGGCCAACATGAAATTCTATAATCATTAAATAATCCAGTACAGGAATTTGCGCTGGCCTGCATTTTCCAAGTTGCAGAACTGTCCAAAGAAAGATATGGATTTCAGGCTGCAGTTACATAAGCACCCTGTCATGATACCTTGTCACCACATAAAGACAGCTTCTTCTCTCTCTTCTACTTCTTTTGTTCCTGTTTCAAGCTGCCAAGGCCCACTTTACCTTGCTGTCAACTCTGGCACTCATTGCACCCTGCAACCATCTGCACAGCTCTGCTCACTAGCTCAGAAGAAAGTTCTCCACTTTCTGGTACTCTTCTGCCTGTTTAGTGAATTGAATTGCAACAAGCAGAGGTCCTCAAAGTGGGAAAACTAACATAAGACACATTGCAGATTGTGCTGCCAGAGCCTGGAAGAACAGTGTATCTCCTTTTAGGAACAGTGAATGGATGAAATCAGCTAAACCTAGGTGATAGAACCAAGGAATGGTCTGCACTGTACATTCCCTTGAAATTGTCTTTCCTTCAGTCATGTGATGAAGTGCTTAATGAAATTTACTGTGTACATTCTTTGTCCTAAAGATAAGGTCATATGAGATGGTTGTTTCAATTCCCTTTTTGTTCCCAGCTCTGTGAATTTGTACTTTGTATGTTTTCAGTATGAGGGGAATTAGAGGGTGTTTGCAAGTATTCAGATTAAATGTGTGTCTTCCAGATTTACAGATAGTAATCTCGAGATGTAGTACTTACAGTCCTAAGGTGTCCCTGTCTCTGGCCCAAATGAAATGAAGGCAGATTGTGCTTTTCTCCTTTTGCCATTCATAGACCTCTAGTGCTCTTTGAGACCCACAAAGGTGCATTAAACTTTACTGGATTGAACCAAAGGTCCATCTAGTCCTGTGTTCATCTCAGTGGCTATAAACAGATGCTTTGGGAGCAGCAGGGAAAGCACATATGAAATGCCACACAAGTGCTTGCCTTGTGAGACAATTATTTTTAGAACAGAGAATTTCCTGAGCTGCTGTCTGCTTAGTAACCCTATGTAGATTTCTTTTCCAAGTATTTTTCTCCTTGGTTCCAAGTCCATTCTTTTACATCCAGAGCCACCTTTGGTAATAAATGCCAGAAGTCTACTGTGGGCCATGTAAACAATACCTTCTTCCCATTGTCTGCACTCTGGTTATTACTAGGTTCCCTTGATTCCTTCTTAGTTCTTCTTGTGGTTCTATCCTTTTGGTTCTGAATCGATGACAGTATTGCAAGTACTTTAGCAGACACAATTTCCATGCACACAGAGTATGTGCAGGCAGAAATAAAGGCAATGAGCAGGCAATCAAGGTATTGCATGTGTTTGCAAATGAAAGCCATGGTTGGACCACTGCAGAAAATGCCTCCTCCTGGACTTTTTTAAAGAAAAAGCCGAATTTTTTTTCCCCATCAAAAATGTTGACAGTGTTCCTGACCTTGCAATTTATTTCCCGCTGCCAAGACAAAATGTTCCTCTGCCCTCAAGAATTCTGCATCCTCTGTCGCCTGGAGACAAAGAGTTGACGTGAGCAGGGGACCAGGGTCTGAAAATAACCCCTGGGTGGCAGATAAGCAGAAATGTGAACAGCAGGAGGGCAGTAGCAGTTTTTGAGGGTGAAACCCCAGATCACCATCTCCCTTTCCACTACCTGCCCCGCGCTGCATCTCCACGGATCACTGCCAAGGCGCAGCCCGCGCTACCTGAGCGGGCAGCAGTCGCATGTCCGCTCGCGCAGTCGGATCGGCTTCTTCCGAGCGCATGGCTCCTCCGAGCAGCCCGTCCTCCCGGCAGCTCCGCGTTGAAGGGAGGACGCGGAACTTTGCACCCGCGGGAAGGGAGCCACGGGCGGGGAGCACTGCGCTCCTCCGTGCGCGGCCGCCTTCTGCCTCCCGAGCCGGGGCTGGCGGGGAGGGGAGCGGCAGCAGCCGCTTGGCTCGCAGCCCCCGG
>VZTI01000068.1:813858-969705 GCA_013397865.1 Struthidea cinerea | reverse complement strand
CCCCGGCGGGGAGCCGGCCCCTTCCCGTGGGGGCAGCGCCGACCCTGCCGTGTGACAGCCGGGGGGGGCCGCTGCTGCCTCGGCGAGCCCGGCTGCGGCGGCGGCGGCTGCAGCCATGTGTTTCTCCGCCTGCCAGTGACACAATAACACGGGAAGCGGCGGGAGGGATCCGAGCCTGCCGAGGGGAAAAGTGACCTGAGGCGCTCAGGTGAGCTGGAGCTGCAGGAGGTGGCTGTCGCTGCCCGCCACCCCCGCGAAGAGCTCCGGGGCCGGGCGGGAAGCGCCCCGAAGCTGCCGGCGGGGGCAGCACGGCCGGGGGGCGGCGGGGCCCTGGTCCCCCCTCACCCGGCGGTGCTGTGCCCGCAGGCCGGCGGCGATGGAGGAGGGCATGAGCAGCATGCAGCAGAAAGCGGCGGAGCTGGAGCACATGGCCGAGGTCCTGCTCACCGGCGAGCAGCTCCGGTAAGCGGTGCCTTCCTCCCGCTGTTCCGGGGACGTGTACCCGGGGTCAGCAGCAGCCCCGCTGACGGCGGGAGAGGGAGGTTTGGGGGGGCGGAGGGCGAGGGTCTGTCCCTGCGGACTTTCTTTGCGTCGGAGCACCTGCCCTGCTTCCATCGCGGCCCCGGGCTCCGGCCCCGCTTTCAGCAGCGAGGAGGACGAGGGGGCCGCAGCCGGTGCTGCGAGCCCGGGGAGGTGAAGCACCGCACGGGGGGCTTCTGCCGCGGGCACCTCTGCTCCCCTGCGTGGAACAGGAGGCGGCTGCGGAGAGGCTGCTGCGTCACTAAAGGCATCAAACGCTCCAGGAGAGTGGCGTCTTTAAAGATTAAAAACCCCAAAGAAACCATAAGCGATAAAGTGTCTCAACAGCCCACGGAGAGCCGAGGCGAGCGCAGGGTAGCGCTCCCGCCCAGCTCGGCCGGCACTGGCAGCGGCGCCGGGCACTGACCCCGCAGAGCTGCGCCTCACTGTAAGGGATTGTTTTATTTTGCATCAGCTGGTCCCAGCAGATGGAAGGGGATCCTTACTGTCAATGCCAGCAGCAATTAACAGTGCTGTGTGACTGGAGTTGTGAGCAGCACCGGAGCCTTGAACAAAAATGCCTGACTCAGTTAATTTTTAATTTCTGTGATGAATGCTGACTGTGTGCTGGCTGTACCTATACAGTACAGAGGAGAAAAAGTGATTTTAATAATTTCAGTTTGGTGATGGACCATCTTGTGATTCAGGAAGAAAAATCCCATTATAATGTGTTATATATGTAACTAGAAGGAGATGGTAAAAATATTTTCCCAGTAGTTCTTGCTTGAATTTTTTTAAACTTTTTGCTCAGATGCCAGATAAACACTTCAAAGTGATAGAAATGTTCTCTGCTTTGGGAGATGCCATCATTGCTGCTAGTATAGACACTGTTACTGTTTTCATCCATGAAGTGAGGAGAACTGTCACTTTGTGATGCACACCAGTGATACTCCTGTTTGGCAAGTAAATGTTATTTTGGTGATCTGGCTCCAGTACATATCAGTGCCTGCTCCAAGCTTGAGATTCTGCTTCAAAGTAGCCTGAAGTGAAACTTAAGGTGCCAGAGTGCACTGGCACAGGTCCTGCATGGTGGATTTGGTGCAGAGTTGTTCATCCAAATACTAGATGAGAATCCTGCTGTTCCTAATTTATGTTACCAGAAGTTGAAGATTTAAGGCTAATACAAGATAAGGATCACATTAATCTTTCTGTATACCTCATAGTTAAATGTAAAAGCCAAAGCTTTGCAATCTTTCCCTAAGGAGAAACTGAGGAAACATTATCAAATAAGGCTCCTAGAATCAGCTCATCAGTACTGCAATCAAGAATGATATTTGTAATTTTATTTATTAAGGTATCAAAACGTGGTGGTCTTTCTGGGCAAGGTGATCTGCAGATACAAAATAGTAATTGCCCATCCTGTGATGTTACCTATGGACATTTCTTAATGAATTTCTAAGAAGTGGCTTAGATCTGCTTGGACTGTGAGTTTCTGAGCAAGTCAGTGTGCATAATGTCTGGCTACTGCTGAACGGGGAGATCCACTCTCCTTCTGGCCCTTTTCCTACTCCCCACTAGTGTAGTCCCACCTCCTCTTTGTTTCTGCTCATGTAACTTCTTGGACTTCTTGAAAGCAGATCCAATGTGGTAGTTTGGTGGGTAGGTTAATTTTCTGATCTGCTGGCTTCCAGAAGCCACAGAAGATAGGTGTTGGGAATGTGGAGCCAGGAGGAAGAAGTGGAGCTGGTGGAGAAGACAGAAGATTTCCATTTGGATAGCAGTGAGCTGTTGGGTCAGCTGGAACTGTATTGTGAAGCTGCACCCAAAATCATCTGCTTCCCCCAATTTTTTATTAACTACATTCTGTTTTTCTGTTGAAATACTCTCCGTAAAGGATTTGTATTCCTTGGTTTTCCAGGCAGTAAAAGCCACAAAATAAGTGATAGAAAACTGGCTGGCAGACAAGCTTTAGCCAACACTGCATTTAAAGTTTCCCTTTTCCTGTCCAAGATAAGCATATAATTGTTAATGCTAAATGAAAATGTGGAGTGTTTTCAGGATCAAAGACAGGCTCTATCAGCAGCCTTTGGGGCAGGCAAACAGATGATAAACCAGCACACACATGCACTCAAGGAAACATACTGTACTCTATTCTTAGTGATGCTTACAACTGCAAGATAAGCCCCCAGTGGGAATGATGCAGCCAGACAGGTGATTATGTGTGTATTTGGGTGAAAGTGCATGCAAGATGAGCACATAACTTAGGAGTGAAAGTGTAAGACGAAACTGTGAGCATGGTGTTACTTACACAAACCCAACCAAACATAGGTTTTTAAAGCACTCTTGTGCTAGACCAAACAGCACGTGTGTCTAAACTCAAATGCTTACCAGAGCTGCTTGCTTTAAATTCCTTGCAAAGTTCATAGTGCCTGTCTCGCTCTGGCCTCATGCATTGCCTTACAGCTCTCATTCCCGTGGGCTGTTTCACATCTGTCCTTCTCTGGCAGGGATCTGACACAGTGACGGTTCAAGTTGTCTGAGCAGCACCTTGGCAAGCCTGGTTTTGCACACTGGCAGTGCCTGTGGTGGGAATGGAAGCCCTGTGCCCCCTTCCACTCCCTAGGCAAGTGCACAGTGGCTAGAGGAGGGAAAGGAGTAGGACGAAGAGTTTTTTCCTTCTCCTTGTTCCTGTCTCTTGGCTGCTTGTGATGTGTGTTTTCCCTTTGCAAGGTCAGGAGCCTCTGCTCTGATGTGTGTAATGTCAGCTGGCACCCAGGAAGCTGGCTGCTGGCACAGGCTGTGATGTAAATCCTGGCCCATGGGGTGATTTATGGAAAAAGAAACAAGATCTTGAGCTATGTGTTAGATAGCACGGTGAATTTTTACATCCAGTAGTGTCCTTTGCCTCTATATCCAGTAGCTGTCTGAGCAAAAGCCTAACTCTTGGTTAATAGAAACATTTTTTAAAGTGAGGACTCCCGAAGTCTGGCTCTTGGCAAGCCTTTAAATTATTAAGCTGACAGCTGTGAAGGAAAGCTGAAGATTTCAGCACTGTGACACGCCAGAACAGACCCTTTGGCAGCTTCTGCTGCCATGCAGGAGATTAGCAAGAGCAAGGCGAGAGCTGGGATGGGCACAATCTGGCTGTGAGCTTTGGCACTGATGGTCCTGCAGGGACAAACTGTGGAGGCTCTGGCTGCCTGACTGCTCCAACCACCCAAAATCTCAGCTTTTCCCTCTGTTCTGCTCTAGATTCAGAGACCCTAAAGCTGTTCAGCGGTGAGCTCTCTCTTCTGAGGAGGTTGCAACAGCACTGCCCCTTAAAAGGCTCCATAAGTTACAAGGGATGGATGTGGAACTGTCTCCTGAAGAGACTGGGAGCTGTGCTTGAGACGATCAAGGGGCCTTTAGATTCCTCAGGACTGGGAGAGCCCTTTGAAGCCTCCACCCTGGTACGTCCCTGCTGGCAAATCCATGCCTGGTACAGCCCTGGGGAAGTGAATGTCCCTGAGTTTCCTTGGCCTTGCTGGGAGTGCTCAAAGGAAGGTGTCACATCAGTGCTTTGGATAGTCGTTGTTGGAAGCTTAATAATGGCACTACAGAAGTTGATAAGAATTTTATCAGAAGCCGAGCAATTCCAAGCTCATTTCCTACACAGTTGAAGGCAACAGGTTGTGCCCATTTTAGCATTGTTTGGCAGAAGGATTAAAGTATTATGTCTGGGTTTGAGCACTGACAGGGATAGAGCTGATCTTGCCCTCTGGCAACCAGAAGAAGTTTCGATGGGCATGTTTTGATATAGATGCTGGTTGCCTATCTTACAAGTTAGGGGTGTCTGAAATCTCCTTGTCTGCTAATTGTTTCTTGATGCCAGATTGTCACCAAAATCTTGTATATCTCCCAAGGGTCCCTCATTTCTTGCAGAAAATGTGCCTAGTAATTCAGGGATCCTCAGGCTTCAGTTGACCGAGCAGCAATATTTAAACACCTATTATTACCACTGTATATGTGGTGCAGTTCTCTGTAGCCGGTGTAACGTGAAAGACATTAATGTCTCTGCAGATCCATCTTTAACACCAGCTTTCACAAGAAGCTACATCTTTCCCTATTCACACTTCTGTTAACTAGTTGAGTAAATAATTATGAGACTTCTCTAGATGAGGCAGTGATTTTGATAGAATAGGTCTTATAATCAGCATAGTTTTTCTTTCTACATAGAGAAATATGAAACATGTTTCTTAGAGATTTTTCTTTCTTTTGGAAGAGACAAAAGGTTCAACAAAAATTTGTGTGCCTTTTTGTCAGAGTAGGTGTATGAGTTTTGTTTTACAAAGGTAAAGGTTTTACATGGTAAACAGCTACACGTTTTGAAGCTGTAAGACAAAACCAGTTTTCACTGGTCTTCCAAAGGTTTCACTTGAGGAGCCTTATCACTTTCAGAAGCCGTATTAGAGTGCATAACTTTCAGAGTCATTAACTCGTGAAGGATGGTAGCACCTACAGGTCCATAACTTTTTTCTTATTCTGAGCAATAAACAGTCAACATTTTTTCATGGTGGTAGGATTGAAAAGTTCATTGGCATTCTAAGGTGCAGAAAGCCCATGGCATGTAACAGTGACAGTTTCTAGAGCAATGACATCAAAAGACCCTTAGTGTTGATGTATTGCTATGATGCAGGATTTATAAACTGTATAGTTATAGATTTTATTAAATCACTATCACTGTGTTTGAAAATGTGTTAAGACTCTGGTGTAAGCTTTGACTCTAAAAGGATTTGAGATATACAGTTGTCTAGAGGCCACTTATTCTCAAGTCAGATCCTCAGATGTTAAACGTGTATGCCATTTGAAGAATTGACAGAATTTGTTAAAATGAGATTTTGTAATCTGCCTAAGACAATCAAATTTTGTTCTTCCTCCTCAGGGGATGATTGTTTTTCTACCCCCTGCACATTTTTCTTGCAACTTCCTTAGTTCTTCACCAGTGGTTGCATTTCCCTTAGCCAAGAGCTACTGATTGGTTTCAAAACTAACCCTGAAAAAAGTAGTTTTCAGTTGTCTCACTTGAGAAGACCCTTGTATGCTGACTTCAGAGTGGGTAGAACAGAGAGATTCTATCATCAGTTCTCTGTGGAACGGACTCCTTCGGAAATCTCTGTCCAAATAATTTCACTTTCACCAATTTGTTTCCAAAATCAAGCAAAAAATCATCAGTTTTCTTTGTGGGCTTTCACCAGAGTGATACACTGAAAGAAAAGATGTCAAAGTGAAGGTGGGTAAAGCTGCAAAATGAAGTGCTCTGAAATCAAGGTTTCCCACTAACTCTACCCTATCACAACAATTTCAATTGCATATTTTTATTACTGCAAATGATTTAAATAAAAAAAAAGTGTTTCAAATTTATATGTTCATTTTTTCTAGAGTCTTTGATACTTGATGCACCCTTTCATGTGTTTAAATCTTGCCTATTGGTACTAATTCTAATGACAAGTCCCATCTGTGTATATGTATGTATGTATATATATATATATATATATATATATATATATATATATATATGAGATTCCTGGGCCAGGAATTTCAATTTCTCATGTCCTTCAGTAAAACTGGGACTATTCAACATTTCTAGAAATGAAGATGTAAGGCTTTGTTTCCTTAGTTCTTTCCTTTTAGCTATGCCTTTTAATAATTCAGTTGTTGCCATCAGCAGCTTTCCTCAAGTGCAGCTCAGAGATCAAGTAGTTAACAACGCATGTGCAAATAGTGATCGTTCTTTCACTATGTACCTAAGAAGGCAAATGTTGTATGAGTGGTTTGTGCTGTATATTTTATGTATTCCATTCCAGATGGAGTCAATCATTAACTTTTGTTTCAGGTTAGCAGAGATCAGCAGGCGAGTTGATGTGTGTGGCATGCACAATAATATTTTTAATTTATTTTATGTTAGAGGAGCTGCCTATGAAAAAGTGAAAGAAACTAATTTTGATGTTGATGGTCATGAAGGGAGGGCAGAATTAATGTGCCAAAATCAATCTAGGTTTGCATTTACTACACGATCCCTGCTTCTGTGGGAGCAGTGGCCATAGGCTGGCACCATGACAGAGAAGTCCTCCTATCACTTGTCATTATTATTTACTATTTGTGTAGTGATAGTGCCTAGGAATTTGAGCTATTTATCAAGTCCCAACAGGGGTAGCTGCTGTATGCTCTGAAGAAAAATAAAGCCCTTGCATTACAAATCTTGGCTGCAGTTGGTAGCAGTGTCTTGCAGCAATGGTGGGTTCTGAATGGTGAGGGATGGTCTGTGTGAAGCCACCAAAGTGGGACTCTGGGATTTCTGGTTTGGGAGGTCAGACCCCAAGCCCACGAGTGGCATCCTGAAAGTACAGAGAGAAATAACTCCCAAGTGTGGAGATGCAGAGAAGCTACAGTGTACCGAAATGTGTAGGGAGCTCTGGGTACCCTGTTCAGAAAAGGATCTGCTCTTTTCACCCCCCAGAGTCACATCAGTAAATTAAGAGACCAGACTGGAGCCAGGAGGGAGGTCAGCCAGCTTTTACTGTTGTATAGATGGACAAGGATGAGGGAGGAACCAGTGCGTCTCATTTTAATTGAGGTATTTCTTTTATGTGTAGACTCCAGTACTTTTTGAGGTGTAAAACTCACAGAATTTCAGTGCTTTCTGTGATGTAGAATGTAAGAAAGTGAAGGGATATTGTCACAGCAGCAAATGTCAACCTCTCTGCAGTCCAGCTAAACTCGTGAAACAGACTTCTTTATCCCCTTCACTGAATGTCCAGGCACTGAGTGCCAGCTTGGTGGTAGCTCTGGGCTTGGGGTCTGCTCTCAGAAACAGACATTCCCTTCTGAGGCTCAGGGCCCTTCTAACTTTCTTGCTGCTTCTTCTGCTTTTTATTTTCATAACCCTGGTATTGTTATTCTGTTAACTCTCTTGGCTTCTATCATCCTGGCAGAGCAGACTTGTGTGAGTCCCTTTGCTAACCCAAAGATACTTTTTTTTCCTGTGTTCAAGGCCAGTCATCTCCTCAAAATAAACCTAAGTGGGAAGAGGTTAAACTGATAAAGAACTGGCAAAGGGGATGAAAGGCTGGGGAAGAAGCAAGACCTAATCAGGCTTGGTTTGTGTATCTGGTCTTTGAAGAAGAACTGTGTTGAGGCTCTAAAGGTTAATAAAGACAGAAAGTGTAAAGCTTGAAGTCTCAGCAGAACCACTGGCATTTGTCAAAGGATGCATTTCATGTGTTAATCATGGGTTGTTGGTTTTGTTCTTAAGCAAGATCAGGACATGTAAACCATATATTTTAAACAATTTTAATGTATAAACCACTGAAATTAAATAGGTGTTCTTGCCTTCTGATTTCCTCCTCTGTGCTTCCCCTCCTTTGGACAAGCTTAAGCATCTCTGGACCATCACTGTATGTTGACCTGCACTCGGGAAGTGATCAGCAGAGCTTTTGGGAGGCTGGTATTTCAGTTGGGTCAGTTTTTTAAACCAATTTACCACATGACCACAAAAAAGCTTTCTCTGAAGAAGTACAGGGGGAGAAATGGGTGCTGGCTTCCCCCATGTCCCTGAAATATGTACGGTTTGAGGCTGTGGTTTACTGATAGAGCAGATCTGACTGTAGGCTGCTCCTGCCCTGCTCTTATCACTTCCCTTGCACTTCGCACTGGTGTTTGTCTGGGATCAGAAGTTCAGGGAACTGAAGCAGCTGAAGCCAAATAAGAAAAATTTAACTTTCTAAACAGGTTCAGCATGAAGTCAGACCAGTGCCAACACTGGGGTGAAGGAGCCAGCAGAAACACATGGTCAAGTACGGGGAGAGGGAATGGTGGCAGCAGCCACTGCTGGGTTTGCTTGACCACCCCCTCAGGGCTTAATTGGCTGGATTCCTATTTAAAAATTTCAGACTCCAGTAGAAGACATTGTAAAAGTGTTGTTGAGTTTAAAATGCCCAATGCACATGCTGTTACTGGACAGGAATAGAGACTAAGTTTGACAATGTTTTTCTTCTTTCAAGGCTTTTACCTTTAATTCTGCACTCTTGTCACAATATTGTGCATGAATGGATATTCAAATACTGACATTTCATGTGTTTTGAAATTTGTGCTGTGCAATTTGCATGACCAGCTTATCACCAGTATGACAGCCCTACTTCAGAAGGCAACACCAACCTTAATTATCAGCCTTTTACGGCTTCCATAGTTTGCGTCTTAGAAGTCCCTCAATACAGTAAATGCATTCGGATCTCAAAGGTGCAGTTGCAAATAATTAAAAAATGTTCCTGATTGCACTTGCTAATTCAGAGCGAATGTAGAAGCATGTTTTCACATCACAAGGCTGTTAATTCTCCATTTCCTTGCAATTGCATGGTGGAGTACATGGGCTACCACAGCTGTGTCACAGGGATTTGCAGGCAGATGAGTTTTCTGGTTTCTGTGAGGAAGCAGGAATAGGTCATGCTGTGGGTTTTACAGGACTGTTGGTCCAGGGTGTCTGGCTACTGCTGCAAAGAAGAGCAGCCCTATTCCCTTGGACTGGGGCTTCTGCTACATGGCTGGTGCACTGCACTGGTGTGTGTCTGAGTCCATGGTGAACAGTCTGGGGGACTCAGCCAGGTTATCATTGTGTCAAACTAGCAGCAGTGACAGTGTAAGGGATAAGGTCAGCTGGCCTGAGGTCGGGGGATGGGGACCCCACAGTGAGACTGGCTTCTCAGGGAATCAATTCTTGATGTTAAAAGTACAGCTCTGCCAGTCCAGGAGCCCCTTCTCACCCCTTTCATCCATTCTTGCCCCGCTTGATGCGTGTTTACCTGTCAGGTTTTTGGTAGAGACCATAGCAATGCTATACGAGATTTGGGTAACTCCATCCAAACAGGTCTGTGGCTATTTGGGTGAGGGTGCCTGCTCTATTAAGGCAGCAAGCACAGAGATGCTCACTTGAAGGTAAAAAATCAAATGACAAATAGTCACTAAATGGCTGATCAGAGCAAAAGCCAATGCACCTAAGAGATGGTGATAGCAAAGGTGGGAGCTTGAAAGTCAAGTATGGTAATACTGTGTTTGGTGTGACAGAAGAGGAGAAGGTAGTGGAAGGAATTGGGGAGATGGGCACCATTTTTCTTCTCAAGAGCTGTGGCAACTACATTTCCAAGCTGTAATGCTAGATAAGATTCAGACAAGATGATGTTTGTTGAGGACAGTGCATAGAAGAAGAGTTGAGGTGGAAAATAATAGAGAAGGAGAACTTGAAACAGAACTTAAACTTTCTGGGGGAGTGGTATAGCTGTCCTGAAAGGAGCATTGCACAAGGAAACTGCAGTGACCAAAGTTCTGCTGATGCAGCACTATCACATTTGTCCTTTATGAATCTTACATGCTGTACCTGATTTGGGAAGATTCTC
Organism: Struthidea cinerea; assembly: GCA_013397865.1. Classification (NCBI taxonomy): domain Eukaryota; kingdom Metazoa; phylum Chordata; class Aves; order Passeriformes; family Corcoracidae; genus Struthidea; species Struthidea cinerea. The sequence goes on along the minus strand of VZTI01000068.1, from coordinate 959,758 downwards.
CCACCCCCAGTAACACACAGGCTATCTAGCACAGTAGCCTTTGACTTGGTGTTTATGGTGGTTTGTGTGGGTTTGCTTCCTTGCTTCTCACACTAAGTACTGTTGCCAAAATGGGTGTTTTTCTGTAGTGTTTCTATTAGCTGAACTGCTGTACAGCCCACTGGCTCTGTGTCTGCACTACTTTCCTGCATATTAGGCCAAGTGAGTTTATTGGCAGTTAAAAAGAAGTGTTTGTATGTCATATCTGTTGCTCTTCACGTTGTGACTTGCGTCTTCAAGGCATTGTGGCTGCTTAAAGCAGGCCTGCGAGTCCCTATGTGTTTTCACAAGCCAGTCTTGGCCTTGATTTGAGGCAAAGCAAATGCAAGGCATAATTACAATATGGTTAGTAAAAACAATGATTTTTTATTTAATTCCAATGAGTATTGCAAAATATTCACAAGAAGCTGATTTTTTGAGGGCTTATCTGAGGAATCAGTCCAACATTTATGCTCATCCTCTTTGGAAGGAGAATCTGACAACACACAGCCGACACATCACTCAAAGTTAGGATTGCAAATAATGGAAATTACTTCTGAAAAGATTTTAGCTAAACATTATTTATAGCACTGATTGTCAGCAGTGGAACACTTCCATTTTTTTTCTGAAAAGATCCTTGTCTTGATAATCATACATCCTTTTCTGCAGTAGCATATAATTGTATAGCTTAGAAATTAGGATGATATAATAGAAAGCTGTTAATTATTTCCTGATGCTCAGGATGTAATTAACTTACACTTTCCTCTAGCTGAAATTAATTTATATTTACTAAGATGTAGAAAAAGTAACTCTTAGCTTAAACTGCTATTTTGCTGCTTTTTCTGTGCAAACAGAGGGAGATTGTCATGGGAAGAAGCTCAAAGTAGTGTTATGTACAAATCTCAAAAGAAATTGTACAAATACCATTTTGAGAGTGTCTAGAAACTTAAAGATTTGTCTTGGACAATTATTTTCAAAACTCATAGCATGTTGGACAAACTCAGACCTTTCAAGTCTTTTGGGAAATGGTAGAAATAGATGAGGTTAAATGAGGTTAATAAGTAGATCTCTGTGACAAGAAAAATGGGTCCATAATAGGAGCCGTTGGTATCATATTACTACATGTCTAATTAGACAAGGGATGAAAATGGGTTCTTACAAACACACTGAACAGAAGAAATAAAGCAAGGTTTATTGAAAGCTTTATTTTATTTTAATAAGCTTTCTTTATTTATTTATCTTTAATTTATGCAAAATTACACAACTCTCTAAAATAAACTGCAAAAAATTGTCTTCCTACAAGACCCAAGCCCCAAGGAGGCCTGGCTCTCAGGTTGGGGTTGGGCTGGAGCATGCGATGTACAAGGAGGGGCTGAGGGCTGGGTCTGCTCAGCCTAGAGAAGAACAGGCCTGGGCGATTCTTACTTCTGCAACTTGTCTTGCAGTCTTGCAACTACTAAAATGAGAAGATGTAGGGAAGGGGGGAGAGAGTTTCCCAAGGTGCACAGGGATGGTACAAGAGGCAGTAGTCATAATTTGCAAGGGACTTTCTAATTAGATATTTTGGAAAGAATTATTCTCTGGGAGGATAAGTAAAAAAATTGGAATAGGGGTCCAGAGAAGCTCTGAAATATTCAAATCTTGCCTGGGCATGACCCTGAGCAACTTGTACTGACTGGTTATACTTTCAGTATAGGTTGAACCAGATGACCTCCAGAGAACCCTTCCAGCTGAATATTATATGAAGGTGTAGTGTGTTGTCTTCTTTAAGCTGTGGTGGCTGATATTATCAGCTTTTTGTTATTGGCTGGTAACCAGAGATGATTATCCGCTCAGTGACACTGGTGGGAGGGCTTACAGGAATGCCTCCTAACCTACTTCAGTGCAAAATCAGCTAGATTTGTTTGTACCACTGCTCTCACATTGTCCAGCTTTCTAAGCAAATATAAGGATGAGAAATATATCCATTTCCAAATGAGTCCCAAGACCTTTTGAAATCTCTCTGTTTCAACTGAGATTTTTAGGAAGATGTGAAGGTGACAAGCTGACTCCCTTCACCTCAGTGTTTTAAGTTAGACTAGGATTTTACCTCAGATCATGTGAGATTCATCAAATGCCAACATCACAACTCTTCCCATCACCAAGATTTCTTTCGAAGAGGTTTGTGATCTGTAGATTCATGTCCAAAAACTTGGGGTACAGAAACCTAGGTGTACATACTTGGGACATGCTGGTTTTGTAGCAATTCTTGAAGAATGAGAATAGGGAAAAGACTGGAGACAGTGTACACTGAGAGTGGTAAGTGCTGTAATGCCAGTAGGTCATGGTGCCAGAAATCCTGCTGGCTGTACCGTGTTGGCATTACAAGAGGAACAGTAATCTCAGGGCCAGCCACCTGCTCTTCTTTCTTTCTGCCTGCATGACACTCTCAGATCCCATCACACTGTGCCCAAAGAGACCAGTTTGGGAGTTCATTTGTGTGCACAGTGTGTGTACAGGTTCCTGTGCGTAGTCCTGCAGCTCCAGCTTTGCTTGTGGAAAGAGGACTTTCATTCACATATTGAGGGAAGAAGGTATTTGAACTATTAAAATTTTCTTCCCTTGGAGGGGCACATCTCATCCTGTAGTCCATCCTGCCATCAAAGACGTGATTGTATCAACCATGTGCCCAGCCATTATCCCACCTATTTAAAAATAATATTTCTTCCAACACACACAAAACCTTCGGATTTTTGCTTTCACTATATGCCATTGTGCTTTATCACAATGTTGCAAGGCCTATATCCTTTAAAAATATTTCATAATGGGGGAAAATCCAATCACTTTAGCTTTGTATAAAGTGGTGGTTTTTCCAAGTGCTATACTTTGGGCCTACTGTAATGAATCAAACACCAGTGGTTGAAAGATAATTGCTTGCATTCACTTTGTTGGGCTACAGAGGGGCTAGAGCTGCTCCAAATGAATATATTAAGAATTTCATATTACTTTTTTTGGTTGAATCTGTAAATCAACACCAGCTGAAACAGTGTTTCCTACATAATTTCACATGAAATATGTTTGTACTCTGTGTTGCTTTCTTTTCTGATGAATATGGAGCATCTGATTTTACATGGGGCCGGTAACAACAGTACTCTTGGGAAAGACATTATAGGGCCAAAGGAGGAAGAAAGAAAGGATTGCATAAACTGTTCAGGAGAAGCACAATAAACATGGAAAGAAAAATTTATTTAAACATATAGTGGCTAAGGAAAAGTTCCAGTGGACTGGAAATTGTGAAATTTTGCTTGCAGGCTGAAAATTACACAGTACATCTTTTTATGTAAAATATCAGTATTCCCTCTGAGAAAATGAAAAACCTGTAGGAAAAGGCACAGAAGGGTGTTGGCCACTTGATCAATGGTTTCATGTCTTTAGTGACCACAAACCTTTTGCAGTTTCTGGGGTTCATATATGCGTAGCCTACTTACATATGGACTGAAATGTTGTGTATCTTTATCTACAATCTGGACAAGGGGATCAGGGGCACCCTCAGCAGCTTTGCAGATGATACCAAGCCAGGTGGGAGTGTTGATCTGCTGGAGGGTAGGAGGGCTTTACAGATGTGTTTGGACAGGATGGATCAGTGGCCTGGGGCTAATTTTATGAGATACAGCAAGGCCAAGTGCCAGGTCCTGCATTCTGTTCACAACCCCCTATGGCGCTCCAGGCTTGGAGATGAGTGGCTGGAAAGGTGCCCGTTGGAAAAGGACCTGGGGGTGCTGGTCAACAGTGACTGAACGTGAGCCATTGTATGCCCAGGTGGCCAGTGGCATCCTGGCCTGTATCAGAAACGGTGTGGCCAGCAGGACCAGGACAGGGATTGTCACCGTGTCCTTGGCACTGTTGAGGCCGCACCTCGAATCCTGGGTTCAGGTTTGGGTGCCTCAGTACAAGAACGACAGTGAGGGCCTGGAGGGAGTCCAGAGAACGGCAGCGGAGCTGGGGAAGGGTCTGCCTGGAGCACGAGTCTGATGAGGAGCAGCTGAGGGATCTGGGGGTGTTTGGTCTGGAGAAAAGGAGGCTCAGGGGAGACCATACCATTCTCTACAACTCCCTGAAAGGAGGCTGTAGCCGGGTGGGGTTGGTCTCTTCTCCCAGGTAACAAGCAATAGGACAAGAAGTAATGGCCTCAGGTTGCACCAGAGGAGGTTTAGATTGGACATTATGAAAAATTTCTTCACTGAAGTGGCTGTCGAGTGCTGGAACAGGCTGAAAGTGGTGAAAATCACCATCGCTGGTGGTATTTAAAAGATGTGTAGATGTGGCACTTAGGAACATGATTTAGTGGTGGACTTGCCAGGGTTAAGAGTTCGACTTGATGATCTTAAAAGTATTTTCCAACATAAACATTTCTATGATTCTGTGATTCTCTCATTCAACTGGTTTTGGTTATGTTCAAATTAAGATCTAATTAATACTGTACTGTGAGTTGATAGCCAACACGAATAAGGGACGTGCTACACATGCCTGGGCAGCTGCAACAAGAAGTGCCTGTGGTCTGTCTGCCCAACTGTGCTTGTTCAAACCATCTGAGAAGCAACCATAGCCATGCTCCTACAGATCTTCCTTTCTTCAAGACAGGTGATGTCAGGGCTGGTCTTGAGGTGATGAACTGGGTTAACACACAGTGTTGGGCCATTTATACCAATGATAGGTGAATATCTGAGTCTGTGTAAAGGCACAGTGCAGGCCTGAACCACTCAGCTCCTCTTGTCCTGTTGCCCATCTAAAGTCTATCTCTAACTGCCCGTGCAACATGTGTTTTGGATTCAAGTTGAGGCCCGAGACAAAGTTTGGAGTATGCTGTAAACATAACCATGCTGTTATAATCTAAATCCGGCAGCATTCTACTGGGACTGATGCGTGTGTAGAGCTGATGCTGTTACTTGGTGAATAAGGGTCAGGGTGCATGTTCTGAGTTATTAAAGCAGTAAGAAGTCACATTTTGAATTTATTGTCAGAGCACATAAATACCTGTTCACTGGGCTTTCTGCATGTGTGGAGAGAGAATTTTGCCTAGAAGGAGAAATGGCAAACACATGGCCCAGCAATGAGAGCAAGCTGTTCAGTAGATCAGCAGAACTTCTCTGGACTTCTTAGGGATTTATTTATTACTTTAAAGGAAAACTTCCATTTAGTCTTAAGAGCAGAGGAAGAATGCTTCTGTAATATTTATCTTTTCAAAGTTTATATACTTGTGAGCTTTTGACAAGGCCTAATCAAACAAGACAAGATCCCTGATAGCATCCTGACAGAGTGAACTATTCATAAGGAGTGGTTGCGCCACAGCTGTGTATCTGTTCATATCATATATATGAGATGTAGAAAAATGCTGAGCTAATCAAACAAAACCATCCCCAGACTAGATTTTTTCAAAAGGAAAATATTTTAAATAGAATCAGTATTTAACTAGGATTTTTTAATAATAGATTTTCCCTAATGATAAAGTTCTTCATTAGCCTACCAGAATGTAGGCAGTGAGCAACTTCATGCCATTAAGTAATCCCTTCAATTCACATACCATAATTCTTGCTGTTATGTGTTTGCATGACCTAGATAGAGATTTAAATCAGATAGGATGGTTTTTTGTCATTAAAACATTTGTGTCAGAGAGCAATCCTTTCTGTGTTTAAAAAATAAATGCAGTAGTGTTATGTTGCAAAATTGTTAGGTAAAATTATTGTTACCATTGGTGTACATTCATTTGGAACTTAGTGTGGTCTGGGGCAGTCAATAGATTTCTGAGACATTTATCATTTTTTCATCTGCACATGGTGGTTTATTTTTTCTTTTTCTTTTGGCACTTGCAGTGAAACCTTATTGAATGTTACAGGATTTTCTGTAAGAAGAAAACAGATAAATGAGCAGAATGTTAATTAGGATTATACTGATTCGTTGCCTCCAGCTGGCTGGAAAGATCATACTGACTTATATTTTACTCTCAAAGACAAGACAACTTAAGGGAATTCTAAAAGGCTGTAACATCATTCGATTTAGACTTCTAACCTATTTTGATTTATTCACTTTAATAATTATGTTCTCTGTGTTATTTAAATAAATAAAATAAAGTCGTGTGCCACTATATAAAATTAGACAAATTCCAGGCTAAGAAGACCAAGCTGACTATGACTATATAGAAAGGTTCTTTGCGGTAACTTCACAAGATCTCAGGTTAGAAGCTGGAGGTTCCTGCAGACCTGGTGATCTGGATCTCATGAGGATGAGTGAGTGTTGCACGTGGAGGCAGGAAAGCCAACTGAGTTCAGACATGTAGAGATTTCAGCCAAGGGTGAAATGCAGAGCTGGGCTGTAGAGCTGGCAGAAGGAACCTCTGCCATTGCAGCTCCTCCTGGCTTCTGCACTTTGATTTAGCAAGGAAGCAGAGCAGACCCTTGCCCTGTATGCTTTCTCCTACCCAGCTGATGGGGTTTCCTCACAGCAAATCCCCAGTTCTGTCTTGACATGGTTGTATGCCACAAAGGTTGTAGGGTTTCTGTCAGATGCTGGAGGAAAACATGCCACTAGTTTGGTGTTGACTGGCCAGTTAAATCCGCGTCCTTCCAGTCAGCCAGGTAAGGACTATTGAATGCTTGCGCAGTAGAAATGAAAACCAAGGAACGGCCTGTGGCAAAAGCAAGGAAGCATGCTCACAAAACGGGAACATTTCTTGTACTTACAGCTCCTGAGCTTTGGCAAACACACAAAGAATGTATATCTGCATATACACTTGTAATAAAAGCTTCAATGTAAACAGCAAGTGCCTGAATATAGGCAGCATTTGAAATTTTCTTATTTGCAGCTGACATGAACCAGGACTTTAAAAAGGCTGAATCCTGGTATAGTGCATGCAAAGGCCAGCCTCTGATATTCTTCCACCCTACAGTATTCCCAAGGTTGTTTGGAGATAGCAGTGTGAATCATGTAATTATCAAACACAGGACTGGAAGGTCATCTGAAGAATATTATAAGACATAATCCTTTGGTATATTTATTACAGTTCTCTGAAAGTAATTTAAATTCTTGCCTTAAGTAAGAATTAGAAATCTTTTCTCCGAAACTTTGTCTAATTTTTACATTAGTATCCCTCAGCATTACATAAATAGCTTTTCTTGCTCTCTGCTTTCAACTCACCTGAAAGATTATAGACAGCAATTCTGTTCCTCTCACTTTTTGTCTAGGTAAGGCCAGACTCCCAGTCCAGCATCTTTTTCTCTCTGCTCATGAGGCTGGCTCATCATTTTTCATACCAGAGCAGAACTACATCATTGCATCTTTTTGAGCTTGCCATTCTTGAATGAGATGTCATGAACAAAGCACAGTATTTAGATGATTATCTAAGTAATAATGTAATGATAATAAATAATGTATCATATACAATGACATAAACAATTGGATTTCCCATCTTTTCTGGAAATAGCTCTGTTAGTATAATGTAAGGTTGCCCTTGGTTTTTGTATGGTCTCAGCCTGTATTCAGTGAAAGTTTCACTACTGCATACTCAGCTATTTCTTACTCTGTTGCTTTCCGCCTCCGAGTTCTCAGTTTCAGCAGAGCATTTTGTTATTAGTGCACAGCTTTACATTTTATAGTCTTACCTGTTCCTCCATGTCTATTTATGAACTGTGAAGGTCATCCTCTAACAATTTAATTGCCTCTAGGCAATCCAGTCAAATGGATCATTACTTTCAGTGTTTAAAAATCTGCATCAGTTTTCCAGTTTTATTTTACAGTTTAGTGGTCAAACCACTGGATTTCAATAGACTTCTGGAAGACAGTGGAATGAACTCCCTTGAATCATGTCTTTGGTCAGTGTAGCATCCTGCATATTGTGGTGTTGCCAGCTGTAGGAGGTAAAAAAGCATGTATCAGTGTCAAAACATGGTAGGATTTTTTAAATTTTATTTAAAGAAATTCAATACAAAGTGCCTTTTGCTAGTGAGTACTTTTGCACTTACTGCTGTCACAGCTTCCTTCAAAATAAAAAGAAATCCTGGTAATGCAGTTAAACTAAACATGAAAGAAAGGAAGCTATTCATTTAGAATGTGAAGAGAGAAACAAAGTTTGATGGTTTTAATACAGCATACTGTATTATGAAATAGTATTGCATCTATATTCATTTTAAGGTGGACCTATGTATATGTTGGAAGTGAATAAAAAATTTTGAGTCATAGCCTCAGTATAAAATCGAGTTTGTTAACTGTAGTACGTAACACTAAGTATTTTATTACTCATTATACCTGTCAGGTACTGGATGTTTATTCCTAATGACAGTCATGATTACTCAGCACAGTATTTGGATAAGAGTTTTGTGTAGAGATAGAAAACAATTGCTAAAAGCAATTCACATATTACTGCAGTGTGATGCTTTATTAATGATGAAGGCAGGTTTTTTTTCTTGCTTTCAGGAGGGTTGCCAAGGACCACTGAAAGAAGTCCAAACAGTTGGCGCTCCTCTGAGAAATGCAGAATATCACGGAGAAAATCTCCTGCAGGTCTGCAGTTGTCAGGCTGAGAGCAGCCATGCCTGGAAGGACTTTGAGCTCCGAGTTACCCATGTAATGTCCCAGCAAAACTGTTTGTCACTTATTGACAGGGTGAGAGAAATACCAAACTGCACTCAAGATTAGGCACTTGACTAATTTCAGTTCTCCCATGGATTCCTTGGGTTATGTCTGGCAGATAACAACCCTTTTACTGTTTGCACTTCAGGCTTGTTCAGTACTGTGGTGCTTTCTGGGTGTTACAGATTTGCTCTTCCCCAGATGTGCTGAGAGATGGGTGGGTGAAGAGACCTTGTTTCTCAGGTGGTTTGAAACTTGCTGCACACAGTGCAGGTGCCTACCAAGGCCAAAGTCAGCTTTTCTCTCTGGGTAATGCCTTGCTGCATAAGGGACCTCATCCTGTAACTTTTGTGGTTTCCCTACCCCCTTGGCATGCCAGGTGCATCCAGGAGAGGAGTTCTCATACAGCAGGGCTTTCGGATACCCACAGCTGTTTGTGTCCTTGGTGCAGCCCCTCTTCTTGACTCCAGTGATGCAAGCCTGTAGTTGAGCCTCCTATTCCCCAGTTGCTGGTCTGTCTCTCCAGGTTCCTGAATGGCAGTGCTAGCAGGAATATCTGTAGCAGTAGGGTTTGGGCTCTCTGACCTGTATTTGCCCTGTTTAGCCCATTTAGCATTTCAAAGTAACTTTCTCTTCTTCCAGCCATGTTGCTGAGATAACAGGCCTGCATACCCTGACACAAATTTCATTGATTTTTGCCAGCCTCCCTTGAGACCTCACTGCCTCTTCCTGAGTATGCTATCCATAAAATAATTCCTTTATTGCGAGGTATTTTAGCACAAGTCTACAAGAGTTGATGAGCTTATTACCATGTTAATCCAGTCATACGATGTCTGTAATAACATTTCTGCTATGGTTTCTGGTCTGTACTTTGAAATTTTGGTGGTTGATGGTAGAAGTCTTCAGTTTAGATTTGGGAAAATGTCCTTGGGAAAATTAATCCCCACTGTACACATCGATTTAATAAGCCTAATATCCTTGCAGTGGAGACACAGAAAATTAATGTGGATAAAAAAACCTAGTTGATGGATATAAGCAAAGATGGCTTGTTCTTGAGTGAAAAGTTCTTTTGGGGATCCACACAATAGTATCCCATAGACTTTGACCTGCATACGTTTGTCCCATGGTGCATCCCAGCTCATCCATATCTGAGTGAGAAGCACAATTATGTCTGACTTCCATATAGAGAAGGAGGGCTGTGATTTGCTGAGTTCGGACAGCTTCAGCCTGGAAAGTGAGCAGCTGGAGTGAGACAGGCAGACTTCCACTTTCCTTATGACTAGGGGCAGGTGAAATAAAAACTTGCCTGTATTCTGTTTTCCTCTTTTTAAAACCCAGTTTTATGCTTTCCAGCAAGACAGAATCTCTCAAGATTCAAGTGCACAGGCAGTTAGATATATTATTCATGTTTGTACACATTGTACTTAAAAGTGAAATACAAGTGAAACAGCTTGGCAGGCAGGGAGATTAGTCACTTCACAGCTTCCGTAGGTTTTACAAGGGGTCTTTAGTTTTATGACAGATCAATACAAACACACAGATCTAATTTCCTGTGCAGTCTGGAGTACTCTGGAGGCTGTGGCTCTGAATTTCTGGCCTGAATTTGTGGGCTGATAGAGAGTTTCCAAAAGACATCATTTTGATTTCATCTCAGACTGAGCAATGCCTGTGTCTGTTCCCCAGAGTTTGCTTTGATCCCTGACAGTGTTAGTAAGATGTTATGGGTATTGGGAATGTCCTTGTGCACGTTGGGTTGCAGGCTTAGTGGCCTTAGTATTTCCTGAATGTATAAAAAAAGACTTCATAAAAGAGGCAGCCACAATATTTTATTTAAAGCCACAGGGATGCTGGTGCACCATCACTTCTTTGGAAGCTTTAAGATTTCCTCTGCAGTGCACCAAGAGTTTTGTTGAAGTCTTTCTATCTGGCTCTGTGTTCTGACATCTCCTCACTTTGACTACATACATGGCTGTGGGCAAAAAAGTGGAGATTATCACAGTGATGAGAACTGATATCAGGAGCTGCTTTGAAGATACCCCTTCTAAACGCATTTGAGATGGCAGAATTCCTGCTCTGCCACAGCTACCAAAACAGAAATATCTTCATCCTATTTCCAATACGACCCCATGTTTTAAAGGGTAATTTAGCTCCTGTGAATATCAAGTAACAGAACTAAGTGATTGCAGAGCTGAAGCATAAATAGAAAGAGGAACAGGCAGCAGTGAAATGCTGACACTTCAGCTGAGACTTGGCAAGCCCAGCTGGAAATGCTTGTCCCAGCACTACACTGCATTCACAGAGTACCTTCACGATCGCATCTGTGTACAAAGTTCATATCCTCACTGACCTATTTCAATTTTTTGCTGACAGTGCAAAGGCAAAAGTTTAATATAAAGGGCATTTTAAGAAGTTTTTCCTGGGTATGTATATATACACAAATGCCACCTTATGCTCATTTGTTTTGTAACAGATTGGGTGTGTAACTGACTTGTAAGTTTTAAATTTCAGTGGGACTCAAGCTTCTAAGACACTGGGATGCTTTGGAAAATGTGGTCTTTCAGTAAGATGCCCATCTACCATGCTGTAGACAGGTCATATGCTCATGTTATAGAACACTGAACTTATTGACCTCTGGGAGGATACAAAACTGTCCTATTTCAAACAAAAAGGGGCAGTTCTACCTGCCAGTGGAGCACCTAGGATGTCCCTTGAGAAGAAGTGTGAAAAACCTATGCTCTTTGGCCATCATGAATTGTCCTTATCTTTGGCAAAACTTCTTTTGCCCATTTATATTTGTCACAAAGGATGTTGTGAGTAGTTTTCCTTGGAAATAAGTAAATCTTTCTCTTACAGATATATATGAAACTTGTGAAAGAATTTTAAGATGGCAGAAACCACCTGCAGTGCTTTGTGTTTCTGCAAATAGCTGCTAATTTTCAAGGGAGCTAGTATAATTTTGTTCAGAGTTTGCCCAAATTTTATGACATTGTAGTAGTTCAATGATAATGCTGCCTGGCAGTGCTCAATCTGGGGTAGTCACTGAAACTAAGGATGTATGCAAGGTGTAACACAGCAGTAACCCATGAGCATGCCAGAACTTCTCAGCAACAGTTGAGCATGCTGAGGCAGGATGTGCATTGTGCCATGACTAATTACATCATTGGTGTGCATTGTTCAATAATTAGTAAATTCTGATAGGAATTTCTATTTTCAGTGATCTCTTCACTGGTGTTTTGTTCTTCCATTAAAAAAAAAAATAAGTTTTATCCCAAGCATTGTGGGCAGCAGGTTAAGGGAGGTGATTCTGCCCCTCCACTCCTCTCTGGTGAGACCCCACCTAAAGTGCTGTGTCCAGCTGTAGGGTCCTCAGTACAGGGAGGACATGGACCTGTTGGAGCAGGTCCAGAGAAGGAACCTGAAGATGATTAGAGGGATAGAACACCCCTTGTGAAAACAGAAAAACAGACTGAGAGTGTTGGGCCTGTACAGGCTGGGGAAGAGACCTTATTGTGGCCTTTCAAAACTTAAAGGGGGCTTGGAAGAAAGACGGGGAACAACTTTTTTAGTAGGGCTTGTTGCAATAGGATGGGGGTAATGGTTTAAACTAAAAGAGGTAGATTCAGACTAGATATAAAGAAGAAAGTTTTTGCAATGAGGGTGGTGAAATACTGGAACAGGTTGCCCAGAGAGGTGGCAGATATATTCAAGGATATATCTGGAAATACATCCTTGGAATATTTCAAGGTCAGTATGGAGGGGCTCTGAGCAACTTGATATAATGGAAGATGTCCCTACTCATGTTGGACTAGATGACCTTCAAAGGTCTTTTTCAACCCAAATTGCTCTGTTTCTATGATTCTATGTTTCTATGATTCTATTATATGTACATGTTCATGTGTGAGTGTGATTGTTTCAGGAAGGTTAAAAGAGGTGAATGAGTGGAGTGCATTATGAAAGTGTTCATACGATGTTGTCTATTTAGAGTGTCAGGGACCAACCTGTTCCTTGCACATATTTTAAGCCTTGCTGGGAAAAACGTAGGGACTATATAGGATGTACTAGGAACTGGCAGATTAATTATTCAGAAAATTATCAAGAAGAGCAGGAAGCTTTTAGTTTTTTTTCATTCGTAGAACTCAAGATTGGATAATGCTTTGTGAGATCTATGTTAGCCAAGCACAGACTACTAGACTTAATAGAGGGAAGTAGCTGGGTGAGATATTTGGACTGCCGTTCAGTTAATGATATCCTTACTGTATTTATCCAGCAGGTTGGCCTTTTCTGGTGTTTAAAAGGAAAGCTAATTGTACAGGCACTGTCTCATAAATCCTTACCCACACCCACTGCTTCAGAAAAGAGGCAAGGAACTTCAAAATGCGTAATGTCCCTGGTGGAAATAAAAATGCCCCTGTTGATGAAAACCAAAATGCAAGTTTCATGTAGCTGCAAGAGCAATTTCCTCCCAAGTTGGTGCCTGATTCTTCATTTCCAGGCAAAAATTTAGATTTTTCCAGTATCATGAAAGTGCCTAATGGCATCTCAACAAATAACATTGTTCCAGATAGCTCTGAACACGTTTACTGCAAAGCAGGAGCAATGTGTTCCAAGTTATCTTGTTCCATGCTATGTAGGAGGAAGGCACTTCTGTTTGGAGCAGGAGTCCCTACATATTGTCAATTAGGAGCAACTCCTGTTTAGACAAACGCCCAAGAAAACTATTCTGGCATGCATGCTTGCAAATACAGCCTTTATTTGTTGTAAGCATGAGTAAGAGCCACGGATATAAATTTGTAAATATTAAAGGCTTGCATATGCCTGTTAACCTTCACAGGCAATTGCTCAAATGCTCTGAATCCCACTCACATGGTTTTCCTCAGGTAGGGCAGGCTGTGGCCCCACATGCAAAATCTGGCAGGTAATCTTGAATAATATATGGAATTATGTATGGGTGATGTATTGGTGCACACAAGATTGCTTCTTGGTGTGAAGCTGTTAAGTTGCAGAAAGTGGGTCCACGTTTCAAAGGCTTGTTGAGTCAAGGTGTCACCCAATCACACCTTGTTGTTTGCCTCTCTCTTCTCCCCCTTCTCCCCTCAGACTGGTCAGGGTTTGTAAGTGAGCTAATTCTCCTGAGCAGCTCTTGAGAAAAACTTCTAGTGAGAAAAATGTGTTTGATGTCAAGTTAGGTCTTTTCCAGTCATCATGCAGACTAGCTGACATAAAGTGATTAACATTACTTAAGGGGAAAACTTCAAGGACTTTGGGCGAGAAGCCTGTTTCTCAAAGCGAAGGGATAAAGAATTTACCACTTCACTTGAGCATTGGTTCCAGTGTATAATTGTATTCACTGGTACATTTTATTCCTTTTTATTCCATTTGATTTGGCTCCTGATAAATACTTCTGAGCACAGACACATTTTTTGAATTCCTGCCTGAACTTTTCATTGGCACACTGCAATATATGCTCAATAACTTTACCTGAGGCTTCTGTATTTGTAGTTTACACTAGGTACAGTGTTAATTTATTGAGCTACTTCTCCTCCATAGAGTTTGATTTTTGACACCACCAAAGAGAAAATCTGAATTCCATTTGTATTCATTATTCCAAATAAATAAGCCTGGACATAATTCAGTATGGACATAATTTGTACAGACTGCAGAAGAAATTCCCACATTCCTTTGGAAATTCAGGCTTGTTAAGGGTTATGTGGTCATGTTTTCTTTGACTTAATGATTTTGTAGTGTCTTAGCAAATTTGGATCCAATTTAGCAAGCAGGTAGAAGTAATTCAGATAATGAAATATCTATGCGTTTTATGAATATAGACAAAAAGGTGTACAGAGACACCCCATAAATTGTCTGAGTGAGAAAAGATTGTAGTGGGAACCTGTGTCTTTTGACATGACAGAGGAATTGAAATATTTGTGAGCCAACCAACTGCAGGAAAGCCTGCAGTCAGAATTTAAGACATAAATACTCATTTCTGGGGCTCTTGACTACTGACCTGTCTGTGAAATGACAGACCAGTCCTGGCATACTCCTATGCAACCTGTGGACAAAGAATTTCGTAGAAGGGATTTTCCCTCTTGTATCAGATGAACTCCATACGTTTAGACTTACCGCTGACTGAAAGCTGGGTTGAGCTGTCTACATTTGTATTATACACTTTTTCTAGTTCGTTCCTGCAGGTTATTGTGTGACATGAGACTGGATGAATATTAACAGAACCTGGAATGCATTTTCATTGTAAAGCTCCATCAGACATACTGATAATTGCATGTTCTATAATTAAAACTGTGAATGCTTTATTTTCTAAGCATGGCGACAGCTGTTCGAGCACATCTGGAAAATATGCTTTAAGCAAAAGTATTTTAGCTCAGAGAATTTCATAATGCATGGGATATTTACCAGCATTTCTTTCCAGAATACTAATCTGATTTATCAGTATTTTTAATATAGAAGTCTTGCTTTTTTTTTTTTTAAATGATGTTTGCAAATCTGGTTTTGAATTCACATCCCAGATTGGCCATTCCAGTGTAGTTCAAGGCTAAATGCTGCAGAACAAAGCATTGCTTTGCTACTATTTTTAGGTAGAAGCCTACAGAAGTCTTGTCTGATACCCTAATAATACTTCCTTCACTGATTTCAGCCAAATATTTTCCCTTTTTATGGTTTTAAAAAGAAATTATTGTTCCATACTGGAATTTCATTGAGAGGGAAGTTTCTCATTCTCCTGTTCTGTGCTTCTTGAGGCTCATGTTAACACCCTTCTGTGCTATCACCCTTGTATCCCCTACAATTATTATAGCATTACTCGGGACTCGTTGCAGTCAGTGAGAGCGTTTACAAGGTAGGACCCTGGCCACTTGGAAATGAACGGCAATGTTCCTGTTTGTGGTAGGAGCCCAAGCACTGCGGTTTCTGTGCTTTCCTCAGAACTGTGGTATAGACATTATAAAACCAGATTTTCTGATATTATTCATTAAAATGGAACAGGAAAGCATAAAAATTCAAACAACTTTTAAACCCTCTGTCCATTAATTTATTGCTAATGTTGCTTATTTTGTTTATTTGGAAAAAAATGACTAAACATGAAGATGCAAAACTTTGGTAATACCTCAAGGTATTACTCTAATCAGGATCTTGCATTCTGACCCAAGCATCTCAACCAACTTGCTTTCAGGATGATGAGGGGGGTTTTACAAACAGAGCATTTGTCAACAGATGCCTAAGAGGGAAATCAGTTTCCTTTATCTGGAGTAGGAGGCAACCTTTTAATGACAGATAAACATTGTGTTCGAGCAGCTTCATACCTGAATTTTAAATCATAAATGCTATCCTTGTTGTGCAGGTGGAGGCAAGAGGCAGTTACCTAACCAAGGGAAAAGCTACAGCTGCAAAAATTAATGAGATTTAAAAAAAAAAATCTACAGCAGTGATACTGTAAAATAATATGGAACATGTTAGTGGTAATATGGGAAAATTAATTCCAAATTATTGACACTTTAATTAACCTATGGGAAGTATTTTAATG
Organism: Struthidea cinerea; assembly: GCA_013397865.1. Taxonomy (NCBI): domain Eukaryota; kingdom Metazoa; phylum Chordata; class Aves; order Passeriformes; family Corcoracidae; genus Struthidea; species Struthidea cinerea. Next base: position 943,605 of record VZTI01000068.1, on the reverse strand, counting down.
GACTTAGTATGCTGTGCCGTTCTTCGGTTTTTTTAAACTTTTCCACTGAGCAGAAAACAAGTTTTTCCAATTACAGGGTTTAAAGTTTTAACAAATGGTTGCTGTGGGTTCCTAGTTGTGAGATGCCAGTGCTGGATGTGTGACTGGGACTCTTCCTTTTCTGCCCAACACCTGCAAAGCCCATCCTGTGAGCAGGGCTTGGGTGCCACTGCTCCGCTCTCACCCCAATCATGCTGGTTACAGAGGCTCTTTGCAAATGATACTTACAAGGTGATTTGACCCCCAGGCTCCGACTGCATGAAGAAAAGGTCATTAAGGATCGGCGACACCACCTCAAAACGTACCCGAACTGCTTCGTTGCCAAAGAGCTGATTGACTGGCTGATTGACCACAAAGAGGCCTCCGACAGGGAGACGGCCATTAAACTGGTGCAGAAATTACTGGATCACAGCATTATCCACCACGGTAAGTGCAGTATCAGCTGCTAAAAAGTTCTAAGCTAAATTTATTGACTGCTGTGAGACAAAGGGAAATCCCACTCCTGCTCTTCAGCCAGGTGTAGGACAGGTAGGATCCTTTCCCTGCCAGAAACAGAGCATCTCCCTCAAACTGTGCTGCTTTGCAAGGTCATCTGTGTCCTGAAGGAGATGAGAGCCTGAAGAGGTGTGGAGAGATGTTCCCCATGGCAGGGGGGGAAGTTACTGGAGACTGTGATGCAGCTTCCCTGTCTCCAGAGCTGCCCCAGATGGATCGTGTCCCCCCTCTCCCTGCTGCCCTCATTTCCCTGCTCCTAAGAACACAGTTCTTCAGCTGAAAAACCCATCTGAAAAATCAGCCAGCAAAAAAAAAGATCATTTTTCTCACGTGGATTAGTTCCCTGGCCCCAGCCCTCACAGCAGCTGCACAAACATTAGTGCTGGTACAGCTGCAAGAAAGTTAGTGGTCCGGCTGTGCTCTGATTAATTTTCTCCTAAACTTGTTGTCTATTTGAGATCTGTTCCTTTCAGCTTCTTGAATAACAATTCATGCTGATGAAAAGACTTCCAATTCACTGGTAGCATTTAGTTGCCTTTTGGGGCACAAAGAGGCTGGGAAGTACATGAGCAAAGAAGATCCAGGGCCTCAATTTCAAGCCTATAGTATTACCCATTTCAAAATGGCAAATGTACCATTTGTTGCTTTTTTAAAAGAAAACTGAGTGACTATGAACAGATGAATGTTGACTTTATGCAGAGGTCATTGTATGTGCAGCAGTGCTGCTGCTGTCTGCAGTACATTAACAGCACCTTAATTAAAGTCAGAAATGCACATATTGAATGAGTGCCACTTCTACAGCTTCTGCTTGGCTATTAAATGAAAATTCTGGGTTGTTATGGAAACTGGGACTCACGGTAGATAGTTAAAGAATAAAGTAATTATAGGGTATTCAAATCTGTCTACTTAATCCTCTACTGAGAATATGTCAGTGAAGAGTTGCATGGATGCCTGAGTGACTTAATTTAATTGAGCAATAGATGTTTTATTGCTGAATGCTTGTTGAAAGCTCTAACTTTCCATCAAGCATTTTCTACCCTAGGATCCAATTGCAAACTTTGGAAAATTTTATGTATGTGTGTGTATATATTAGAAATGGAATAGGTGTTTCTTGAAAATGTTCATGTATTGCACTCTAATAAAATACTTTGTGAAGTGAGCTTGGGCAGGTAAATTCAGAGAGGTTCCATCAGGTTCCACAGGTTGCTCAGAGCATTCTTTCAAGTCCCATGTCCAACGAAAGAGGTAACACTTCCTGCTTCTGTGGTGCAGAAGGTCCCCCGTGTGTGGGTTCACAACTCTGTTAGGAGCTGCTTGCTTGGGATAGCTTTCCCATCAGTTTATGCCCGTGATGGGGCTGTGTTCTGCATTTACAAGAGCCCATGATCAGCTGCTGTTTTACAAACCTAATCTGGCATTTCTCAGTGTGCTCATGTTGTACGCACCATTTGCTAGCTGGCATGGCAGAGCAATTGAGACAATTTTAAGAGGGCAGAAGGCTTTGATTTTAACTGTTTCTTTAGGAAGTCTCAGGTTTCCTACAGCACTGCTAAGTGATACAAATAACTTTAAGAAGTTTGGCAAACCTTAAATTATTGGGCATTCTACTCTAGTGGCCTTTTAAACAAACAAGCCAACGGACTGTTTTCATCAAAAGGTTTTCTGGGTATGTAGCAGATGGATGCGCTTTTGCTCTGTATGTTTGCAGTAATACTCACAAAACTAGTGAACACTTACCCCCTCACGCAGAAATTTGGTTACCTCTCTGAAAGTTTTCTCCAGTTTCTTAGAACGGAGTAAAGTTTGTGTACTCAGAAATACGGGGGGTTAGACTCTACACGTGCTTGCTTTGAAGTTCGGCAGTGGTCCCTGCTAAATGGGTCCTCAACTACTTAACAAGTATCTGAAGGGTTTTTTTTGTTTAATTATTTTATGTTCCAGTCTGTGATGAGCATAAAGAATTCAAAGATGTCAAACTGTTCTACCGCTTCAGAAAAGATGACGGGACGTTTCCGCTGGACAATGAGGTGAAGGTGTTCATGAGAGGACAAAGACTGTATGAAAAGTATGTTGCATTCAGTATTCATAATGTGTTGATAATAGTCACATGTGAAGCAAATTATACTTGTTAATCTATTTTTGAATAGTCAGAGGCTCTCAATTCATGCAGGAATGGGTCTGGGCAATTCCTTAATTTAGTTAGGGGTCCTTCCCTCTCCTGTTTTTCTTTTGCTTTTCTACCATATTCACTTGAGGCATTTTGTTTAAAATCTGATGCCCCAGGTTGTAAATACATCCTGTATGAGAATTCAATGTAAATTGAAGCCCTTTAAATCTACTCTGTAAAAATAATTACAGAATTATTTGTCAAAATAATTCAAATAATTACGTAATTTTTTGTCAGGGAAAAGCATAATCATAATTCCTAAAACGTTAGTACAAAATGCATTGAACAAGCAGCTACATGACCGTGGAGACTCCATATCTACAGCTTCACAATGAGATGCAGTTTTAAATCATAGATGAGATGAATCCTCAGTGTTCCAGTCTGCAAAGTTTCAACTAAAAGTTATGTTAAAAGTAATTTCAAAAAAACCACCAACCCAACCCAGAGCATCTAATTATGACTTTAAACAGATTATTATGCTGAGATGAATATCCCACTGGATTATTTCTGTCAACTAACCAGGTATCGTAACCATACTTCCTAATATAAAATTAAAGACAATTTTATTCAGGATGTAGAGATTTTGACACGGTACTTTCAAGCAGAGAGAATAAAATGCATGTTGGCATTATGCTACAAATTAATGCAAAAGTTGTGATGTATTATTTTCCAAAAAGCTCGAAGTATTGCTCTAGACTGAATACCACCCACTCTCCTGCTTGCTTGGAGCAGAAGCATGCAGCAGCCAGGAGATATGCTGGGTTTTCTCACTGAAGGGAATTTGTTTCCTTCTTAGAATAAAGCACTCAGGAAACCCCAAGTTTAAAAGCTGATAATAAATATTAATTCAAGGTTAGCCAGCTCTGAAGATCAGTTTGATGAAAGAGCAGTAAAACCAAAATATAAACAAATACTTGTAAATGCCACTCCTTTTGTTGCACCCATCATATAAAATTACCCGAGACACAGTGACTGTGACTATTTAAAGTAAAAATATAATAAATTGTATAAGACATAAAAAAATGCCTCACTGGAGAAAATCTTGCATTCTATGCACTGGGACAGGTGAATTGAATCAGCCACCTCCAAACTCTTCTGTGCCTTACTAAACACAGTATTTGCTCTTTAGACACAGTAAACATGCAGTGCCTACAAGCCTGACCCAGACTCTGAAAAGCAGATTAGAATGTCTATAGTGCTTTTTTGGTCTATATTTCTATTTCAGGCCATAACAAAAATAATTTTTTGTTGGTGAGGCTGATGTCAATCTTCTGCATGAAAGGAGCCATGGTAGAAAGAACTTTCTACTACCAGTGTCTGCTTCCATCACCATTTCTCTGAATGGAGAACTGTCCCTGAACCAATGTCTATGATCCAGTTTGTCTAACACTGTACTAGCAGAAAAATGTTCATAACTGTAGAGATTGTTCCCATCTTGGCAAAGGAGTTAATGCCAAAAGCAGCACCTGTATCTAAATATAACTGCATCTTTGTGAGGTGCTTGCTCCTAGGCAACGTATCTGAAGGGTTCAGAAACTTTTAAAACCAGCCCTGAGTGCTAAATATAGTATAAATTAAAAATACCTGGCATTTCAAAACCAGTATGTGATAGTCAAAGCTAGTCAAAATTCTGCATGGCTCATCGGAAGTATTTTATATTCATGGGAGATAAGAAGGCATACCTGGGCTGTCTGGGCTTCACTTTGTTTATTTTAGCAAATCTACTGTGCAGAGATTTCAGATTTTGTTAGTTCCCTTGTCCATGCACCTTTATAGCAACACCTTCACTGTTTCATTGGATACACTTTAAACTCAAAATCTAATGCTGAATGTCAGGAAGAGTTCTGCAATGAAATGTGTGATTGTGTAATATATCTGTTTACTGATAGTGCTGAGAAAGAAAATATTAATTCAGTGCTATTAAAATAATTACTAAATGGCAGCAGCTGGAGAAAAGTATTCGTGCACAAACATGAAGGCACTTACCAGCATATTCAACTCGTTTATCAAAATGTCTGTGGGCCCAATTGCAAGAGAAATGCAGCTATGCCAAAGGAAATCTATCCCAATCCAACACATTTTGAAAATCTGTGTCTAATTTTATAGAGTTTGCTGGTCTTCACTAGGCTTTGCTCATTTAAGATAGACATTATAATTATTTCCTGCTCTTTTCCACTCTCTGCATTAGGGCTGGAGTACCACTATGTTCAGAAGCCAACGTAGTTTGTGCTTGCCAAAATTGCAGACTTGTTACCCAACACCAGTCCATGCAGATTTGTACCCTCAATGGGTAAAATGAACAAAATACTTCAGGAGGATCAGCAGGTTGTTACATGGGAAGAGGCATGGATGTCTTAGGCAGGTTCCTTGCATTCAGACAGCTGTTTTGGGTAAATGCCTTGTTCTCCGCCCTGGGACATGGGACCAGTAGGACTGTCCCTCTGCTGAGGAGCTCCCTTTCCCATCTCTCTTCTGCATGACCATAAAGTTCCTTGTAACCTGAACTCTCCTATCTTGTGGCATTACCCTCTTCACCCGCTGTGGGCATCTTTGGTGGCTGTACCTGTGGGATTAGAAGATTTCAAATCAGTCTCTGATTGCATTCTCCCTTCATTTGCACTGAAAATCATTAATCAGTTCAGATTCCCTGCATATCATTGCAAATTTTGGTAATCTTTTCTGTGAACATGCTTTGAAGTTCGGGTTTATACCTAGAGATTAAAACTACTGGATTTCCTACAGTCTTGTCTGAAACTGTTGAATAGTTTATAAGATCTAAGGTTGGTATCCGCTTTCAAGTTCTACAGGACTGACCAGATAGATTGAATGAGATAAACATGTTTCCTGTTCAACAAAACTCTGCCTGCAAATCTTATATAAATCCAGCACAGACCTTTCATAGCTTTAAAAAAAAAAAAAATCAAGTTGTGCAGGCATCCTATTTTTATGATAATGTTTGCAATTCTCAGTAGTGTTTGGTCAGGGCACACAAGATTGTTGTTTCTGGTGCAGTCGTGTTTAGGAGCTATAAGTCATTTCAGGATGCTGACATCAACTGAGATTTTTGAACCAGATTTCACAGTGAAAGAAGTGCAGATTTATGGTTTTAATTTCAGGAAATCTTTCAGATAATTTGGAGACTGCATTCTTGGAATCACTTTCAGTTTAACTCATCAGTGGTTAAGTTGCATGTATCCTCTGGTGCAGTTACTTTGATAAAAACAAGGTTAAAGATTTCTTTTGAAAAGGAGTTTGAATTTCAGCTAAATACATTCCTTTAATGCAGGATAACACCAGTTTTAACAAATAATATGTTTTGACATTAATAGCCTCATGTTTTTTTGAAACAAGGAGAAAATGGAAGAGCAAGAGGCAGTTTCCAGTTCTAGCTAATGAAAGGCTGGGTTTTTGATTGATGTAAATTGGTACAGTTTTGTTGACAGCCATGGAGTTACAGTGATTTACTTCAGTGAGTGATGTAAGTCCATGAATTGATGTGTCTGGGCCTCTTAAACTGGTAATTTGGCGTGTCTGTTTGTTCACAAGTCCGAATCCTTTGCAGTGCTATTCTGGGCTTCTGCAGAAGGGTGTGAAATGTCAAACTGAGTGGTTTTCCACTTGATATTTTTCCAGATTTCTTTTGTGTCTCTGTAAAAATCTAACAATTAGCATTGCCTTTTCAAGGACCTTTCTATCTGTGATTTCAATGAGCTGGTCAACTAATTATAGACTCATCAAAGAATAATCAACGTAATCCTAAGGATTTTTTTATTTGGGGCCTGCAGAGCCTGGGTAACCAGTTCTGGGTAACCATGCAGCAGATGGTACGAAAAGACACAAGCTTTGGGTTTGCATTTTTTTCTGGGGGGTAAAATGCCTGGTGAACAAGACACATTTAAAGATAGTCCCTTGGAGCATAGTAGGTCTATATTAGATGTGGTTAGTGTGGGACAAAATGCTGTGGGACAAGATGCTTGTAAATTAAACTGTTAAAAAAGAATAAAGTCTGCAAGAGTTCTGGAGTCAATACGTTGTCCCCTGTGGCTCATACTCTTGCTTTTCACCTCATCCCTGACTTCAGCTAATTTTGACTTTCTCAGTTCTTACTCAGCTCAGAGGTGCTGGCAATGACACACCATCTAAATGAGCAGTTCATTGTGCTACCACTGACATGAAGCTGGGGCTGAGCAGCCTTTGCCTGGTTTGATGATCTGCTACCTGATGGTCAGATCCAGTAGGTTCAGGCCTCAGGTCAGTGCTCATTAAAGTCAAGAGAAGAAATCTTTTAGGTGAAATGACAGAGGCTGGACCCTGTCAAACCTCTTCACTGTTATTTCAAATTAAACTTCTCTCTGTGTTCCTATGGCACAGATTTTTCTGATGCTTCCCAAAGGAAGTGAAGTTATATTCCATAATCTCTGGACATGCTGTCAGTTTAAGAAGCAGATGGCTCATGTATGGATTGACTTGAATTTCAATTCCTTTATCAGAAGGGCTAAGATTAGCACTTCCAGAATATGCCTGTTGTAGTTCAGATGTGCCCTTAATTTCAAAATAGTTGCTGAAGGGAGGGGACCTGTTAGTCTTACATGGAAAAAATAACCTGTCCATTCTTGAACTGTTACTCTGAAAGTCTTACCTCTAGTCCTACTATTAGCCTATAATAAGTAAAATAGTTATGAAAAAAATGAGATTAATAAGGATGCTGTGGTGCTCAGTCTTCCCCCCAAAAAAGTGGAATTCTGTATTAAAAAGAAATTTTTCTCATTTCTTCTTTCAAACTGCCTTCTCTTTCAAACTTTCAAATTGATTTTTGCATTAACAAAATATTGAGGCTTTTTCATTATTTTTTTTAATACTGTGTCATTTGCATAGATATCTTGAATAGAGAAGATTTTTATTAGTATCCTTCAGCTACTCACATGCCAGTTGCTAGGGGGTTTAGGGACATCTCATGATCCTCTGACTGGTGTTACACAGAGCCAGCTGAGGCAGAGAGAACTCTGAGCCTCAGATGTTAAAATGTGTTCAGGTTCACGTGCAACTCGCTGACTGCAGCTGCATCTCCAAATGTTGCATGTGCAATATTTATCAGCCCCCAAACCACAGAACTACCTTTTGTCTTCCTCTTGAATTTTTCTGCAGCTGTTTTAGAGCTTATGGAGAGAATTTTCAAAGTCAGCTAAATGACTTTGGAGCATAGTCCTGCTAACTGTAAATATTAATTAGGAAGCTTCAAACACATTAGTCACCTTCTGGTGCTTTTAGGCTAATTTTTTTTCAAAGTTGATTATACAGTAACTTTTAGAGAATGTAAAACACTAAATAAGGGAAACGCAAAACCTAAAAATCTAATTTTTTTAGGGGAAAAAACAAGAAAGCATTAACTTCATACAGAGATATAAAGCCTAAATTTATTGACTAAGCAGTTATAATTCACTTCCTGAGTAGATTGATAGCTTGAGGAAAGTGAGTGAAAGCTTCATACACATTTGCTTAATATCAATGAGATTTGCCAGAATAGATCTGCAATTGCTTTTCTGAAGAACCATTTTCCCTACCAATTTTCCCCTCCACCATACCAGGCTGATGAGTTCTGAAAATACCCTTCTGCAAGCCAGGGAAGAGGAAGGAGTCAAGTACGAACGGACCTTTGTAGCATCGGAATTCATTGACTGGCTGATCCAGGAAGGAGAGGCCACCACACGGAGCGAAGCGGAGCAGCTCGGCCGCAGGCTTTTGGAGCATGGGATTATACAGCACGGTGAGAAATCTACTGCCAAGTAGTAAAAGCTACTCTTACTGTAGCACTTTTTTCAGCTCAAATCACGTGGAGGGGCCCTTGTCTTCCTGATCATTGTATGTTTAGGTTCTAAATGGTTTCAGATAGGATTCTAAGTAACTTTATTTAGTAAAAGGGTGGCTTTTTTCAAAAGCTCATTGTATTAGTTCTGAAAATGCTTCCTCAGATGCAGAATATGGCTGGAATTTGAAACTGTTTAATAACAACTTAAGGATGTGGATGAAAATCAGTGCTCCTACACTTGTAGTAATTACCTTGTAGGACTTGCTATCTGCAATGTGTGTAATTGAGATAAATAGATTTGTAAGGCTCAAACAGGGATTAGAGCCATAAATTAACTAAATTCTGTATGCAGGATAAAAATTCCAGGTTCTGCCTATCTCCTTACTTGTAGACAGAACAGAGCATAGTCTGATGCCAGAAAAGCAACTTGCCCTCTTGGGCATGTAGCAGAGTTGTTCTAGTATGTTTGGGCAAGAAAGAGGATGTCACTTTTGGTTGAAGTGTTATTGTATTTGTCCTGGTGGTACAACTTCTTTGAGGCAGGAATCGAATATTTCTTCATGGTCCAGTATAATGTGTCTGGTAGATCCACCTTCACCAAGAAGCTCCTTCTGTTATGGGTGGAGGAGACAGAGTTTTCTCTCTCTACTGCCCCGAGGGTGAAGAAATGAACATCCCTGGCACTAAACCCCATTTTACATGTTGTCATCATCTGTTCTCAGTGCACGTTGCCCTTCTGTGACCAGGCATTTCCCACCATAGAAGTGGCAGTGCCTCTGGGGGCGATGGAGGGGTGCCAGGAGATGACAACAGAATGGCAGAAGCTGTTACCTACATTACTTAATGCACAATGGGAAAGTAACCAGATCCTGGTGGTCCAAGTGTTGTTACATCAACCCTAATTCTGACAGAGAGCAAATTGATGATTTCAGCAGGCTGTTAGTACACAAGGTGCTAGATTGACTAGGAGTTTGTTTCTTCGCGAGAAAACCTAGTTTTAATCAATAGAGAAAACAGGGCATGTAAGTGACCTGCACAGTTCTGTCATGGTTCTAATCATGTTCACATTAGCTTGCAATTACTAGGAGCTACTTCTGAATGTTTACAGTAATCAGCTTCCAGTTCTATAATTACTCCTGTGCTTCCTATGATTTATAGGGTGCCAACTGCTCAGAGGTTGATGGACAGGAAAGGTATGCCGCCCCTTCTCTTTACGGCAGCAATGATCTCATTCCTATTTTTACTGAGCGTTTTCAGTATATCACATATATAGTAAACTTTCCTTACCCCCCCCCGAAAAAAAAAGAAAAAAACCCAAAATGTGAGATTTATGCTGATACAGATCTTTTTGCAGTGGAAATAAAGTCAGGACTTAACATTTGGTACAAAGCTGGGTTTTCTTAGTTACTGAAATCTTTGCAGAGCTAAGACAGTCAGGATGTGGCTTTTCTTGCAGATCAACCATTGTTTCATTGACTGAGGCAAATACTCAGCAGACCACATTTGCAGGGAAGTAATTTTGCCCCTGTCAAGCCAGGTTTCAGGGGGCATTCCTGAGTGACACTGGCCCTGCTCCTCTGTTGATAGCCCTGGAGATTCCGCAGATATATCCCCTGCCCTCCTGCTCCTGTAGTCAAGAGCATGTGAAAAGCACCTTCTTGGAAAGAGATTTGAAACTCATGAAGTAAAGACAGGATTCTGGGAATTGGTTGATTGCTGAGGAAGTGGTCTTCTCACATGTCAATACCAGGCCATTGCTGCAAGGCACAGTCATCTTCCTCACCCAGTTTTTATTAAAATGAAGGTAACCGAATGGGGATTTCACAAGGACTTGATGGGGAAGCTGGAAGTAAAGTAAAACTGAATTACGTGCTTGAGATTTATCTTTTATGAGCATGCTTTGTGCACACTCCATGTGAACATGCTTTGTGCACACTTTGTGAAAGGAGATCTCATTCATTTCACTGCAACAATTTGTCTAGATAGTGTTAGGAATATTGATGAAAGTACTAGCAGAATTAACACAGAGCTGGTTTGGGGTTCATCTTAGCAACTGGATATGATCTGAACTTTGAAGGTCCATGTAATGCTGGCTTCCTCTAAGAAGGGAGCTCAAAATGAGAACTTCTAGTACAGAATTAGGGATATAAACTGTAAAATGGTAGGAGTGGTATTCTCTCCCTGGCACCCTCCCACTCATCTTACTGAGTTCTAGATCCAATTAAAAAACAAAAGAATGATATTTTTCTGTGTCTCAGTACCATAAATTCATTTTGCCATACTGTACTTCCTTTGTTTTGTCTCTCATCAGCAGTACCGAAATGTTACTTGACACTAATTGGCATCCTTGTTGGCAGAACCAGCAGAAAAACTCTTGACTGAACAGGAGTGGAGAATAAAACATTTCCTGTTCTAAAGGCAATCTTTTCCTAGCAGTATTGTTTGATAGCCACAATAGGGAATGAAATAAAGCTTGCTGTATTACTCTTATGAAGTATTTATTACCCCACCTAATGCCATGGAAAGTAATAGAAACTGTTGCACCAAGTTGCCGACCTCAGTAGTAATTTTCCAGCCACAACCGAATTACGCAATTAATTTCTACTAATATTGACTTTCATTTCAATGACTCTGAGAAGCTCTATTCTGCAGCTGAGGCACTGTATTCAAAATGACTTCCTGACACATTTTTCTTCAATTTAATTGGTCAGACACAAACCAGGTTTCACACAGGAAACAAACACCAATGCTAATTTTGAAAAGGAAAACAGTGGTTTAAGAGGAGTTGTATAAAGGCTGTAAAAGCATCAAATTCTCAGTTTTAAAATAATCTTCCTGATCTCTTTAGACATATGTAACTATACACATTTCCCCTGCCATGCATGAAATGATGAAATGTACTTAAGTGCTGAATTGCTTCTTGCCAAAATCTCACTGGCCCACACAAATCACTGAGATTAGCTCCATTGGTTGGAGCCTGGTGCTGATGATGCAAAGTTGTGGGTTTTATCCCCATATGGGCCATTCACTTAAGAGTTGGACTCGTTGATCCTTGTGGGTCCCTTCCAACTCAGAATATTCTGTGATTCTGTGAAATCATAACCCACAAACCACCATTTTCACAAATACGACCCAGATTTCCTTTCCTGTGAATTGGTACCCCCATGTAATATGGAATAAAACCCCCATAAGTAGCAGGGAATTATGCATTGTACGTTTTTTGAAGGCTTGTGTTGGGATTGTAGTTGCCAGTAGTTACTTGGCATTTGTGAACACTGATGGCCTTCATCCGGAATATAGGAATAAAGATTGTGGGAAGAATTATAAATTTGGTGATGCACATACACTAAAGGCAGGGACAAAACGTGCACAGAACACATTTCTCAGCTGCAGAAAAGCCCATTTCTAGTATGGTGAGGTATGTACAGCTTGGTAATATTAATAGATGAATACTTTCCTCCAGGAGGCTGGATCTTTCTTAGTTCTTCTTCAAATGGACGTGGTGGGGCAGATTAGCTACTGTGGTCAAAATTCACATGCAGCAGGAGAAGAAGATGGGCTGGGGGCAGACAGAGGACAATGTGAGCATCCACACATAGTCAGCCCTTTCTCAGTCTGGAAACCAGAGATACTGAGATGTCCAAGGATGAAAGAGGGTACTCACAGAGCTATTTATGGAGTCATTTTTGGCTCATGCTTGCTTATGGCCCTTGCTGCAGAACTTACCTTGCACCTGCAGCCACAGCAGCAGAGCACTGCTGATATGACAGGCAGAGCCTTCCTGTCCTCCTCCAAGGACTCACTGGGTGTGGAAGCTTGAGGGATGGAGAAACATCTGCCTGCCTTGCAGAAATTTTAACAGTCTGGGATCTCCAGTGATAAATAGTTTAAATTTTAAAATCTGGTTAATACTGTTAAGAGAAACCAATGCTGTGTTAGGATAGCATCTGCAACTTGCAAGATGAATATTTGCATTTCCTCCATGGCAGCAACCAAACCATAGCACATTTATGAATACTTTTCAATATATCGTAGAATGTAAACACACAGGGATTGCCTTGTACCACAGATGAGACAGCGTGTGCCATTGAGCCTGCAGAAAATGGGGGTCTGAGCAGCAGAACTCATCTTCTCATGCCAGATAACATTCTGTCTCTTTTGTTGCTGTGGTTCCCCAAGCTGCTGCTGACCTTCAAGTCCTTGTGCTTGGTGTAATTTCTTCCCTGGCATCCCCCCAGCACCTTCCCTGAGCAGTGACCACAGCACAGTTCAGCACGAAGCATTTTGCGTGGCTGTGCGCTCTATTCCAGAGGGTTGGGATGCGGATTCCCAGGCTCAGACCAGCAGCAGAATAGGTGTGATGAGTTCTCAAAAGGCTTTGGTTTCCTGAATGATTGAGGGGTGGAAGAGTATCTTTTGGAGATGACGGGCTAGCAGCTTTCTTTGAAACACCTGGTCTGCCTAGACCAGTAAAGCCTTTGATACTGTTTCCCATGGCATTCTCCTGCAGAAACTGTATTCCCGTGGTGCGGGTGGGTGCACTCTTCACTGGGTAAAGAATTGGCTGGATGGCCAGGCCTGGAGTATTCCCCAGGGCTAGGTGTTGGGGCCAGGGCTCAGTACTGGGGCCAGTCCTCTTAATTATCTTTATTAAGGAGATCTTTATCAAGGGATCAAGGGCAGCAAAGGTGACTTTGCGGATGACACCAAGTTGGTTGGGAGTGTTGATCTTCTGGAAGGTAGGAGGGCTCTACAGAGGGATCTGGACAGGCTGGATTGATGGGCCAAGGCCAATGGTATGAGGTTCAGCAACACCAAGTGCTGGGTCCTGCACTTGAGTCATAACAGCTCCATGCAAGGAACCTCATCCAACACTCCAGGCTTGGAGATGAGTGGCTGGAAAGCTTTTCCATTGGAAAAGGAGCTGGGGGTGCTGGTTGACAGCAGCTGAACATGAGCCAGTATGTGCCCAGATGGCCAAGAAGGCCAATGGTGTCCTGGCCTTTATCAGAAACAGTGTGGCCAGCAGGACCAGGACAGGGATTGTCTCCCTGTACTCAGCACTGCTGAGGCCACACCTCAAATCCTGTGTCCAGTTCTGGGCCCCTCTGTACATCAAAGACATTGAGGGGCTGGAGTGTGTCCAGGGAAGGGCAATGGAGCTGGTGAAGGGTCTGGAGCACAAGTCTGATGAGGAGCAGCTGAGGGAGCTGGGGGTGTTTAGCCTGGAGAAAAGGAGGCTCAGGGGAGCCCTCATCCCTCTCTACAACTCCCTGAAAGGAGGCTGTAGCCAGGTGGGGATCGGTCTCTTCTCCCAGGTAACAAGTGACAGGACAAGAGGAAACAGCCTCAGGTTGCACCAGGGCAAGTTTACGTTGGATATTATGAAAAATTTCTTCACTGAAAGGGTTGTCTAGAATTGGAACAGGCTGCCCAGGGAAGTGGTGGAGTCACCATCCCTAGAAGTATTTAAAAGATGTGTAGATGTGACACTTAAGGACATGGGTTAGAGGTGAACTTGGCAGTGTCAGGTTAATGGTTGAGCTTCATGATCTTAGAGGTCTTTTCTAACCTAAACAATTATATTATTTTGTCAGCACTAGGATTTTATGATGGTAATAAATACGTGGTAAGATGTCTTAGGCATGATATTAGTATCTTCAGCCTCCACCATCCTTTAAAATACCTTTCAACTTTAAAAACTTTTATTGACATAATTGTACTTGGTCAGACCTGGTGTGTTCAGGGTAGACACATATTCTGCTGGTTTAGCACAGAAGTAGGTGCTTATCTCCTTTCAAGAGTTAATCTTTTATCAGCAAACTCCACTGTGCAAATTACTTTCAGAGATGAAAACAAACACTGTAGTGACTTAGTGAGAACAGTGAATGTTGACACGTGCTATGTCCCTGTCTCTGCAGGAAAGTCTTATATCTATTTTAATTTTCCCTATTCTTTGCAAGGACTCTGTACCCGTATACCACAGAATTTCCTTTGTGAAGATGATCAGTGGATTTAGTTTTAAGCATCAAGACATATGATGCAATTGAAAGTTTGTATAATTGTGGAAGTTGATTATATATCTAACAAAGTATTATTTCTCTTGCTTTTGTTGGAAAGCTTCCCTTCTAAAAGTGCTGTGAATAATGAAGTATGTGCTGCTGTATTTACCTTAGATGTCCAACTTCTTATGATTAGCTGATTATGATTCACTTAAAAAGCAAAAACTTGCCATGTATATGAAATATATACTTCCTTAATTCAAGATTTCTCTTTGGAACCCCTTACTTGGAAATATCAACTCCAGATGGCAGTTTATAAGTATCACTGAAGCATACCATAAATCCTTGACTTAACTGATCATAGGCTTTCTACTCCAAAATTAACACATGTATTTTTTATAACAACTTTTCTAGTTGATCTGAAACCTGAATCATATCAGCCCTTGGATATATCCAAGCTTTCATTATGCTAAAAATTATAAAACTTCACATTTTTACAGATAATGTAAATTTATCAGTAAAACACAAGCCTTCAGTTAGTCTGTGATGTCCTGCAACACAATTTTGTTTTTATTGTAAGTCCTGTTTCCCCTGTGCTGATGCCAGGCAGAAGCGCTCAGCTGTTTGTGTGGCAGCTATTCCCTGGCAGTTCCCATGCGTAGGGACAGTAACCTCACCCATGGTAATTCAGCTGCTTATGCTAAATCTGGAGACCACTTTGCATATGTTTCATGATTTTGCCCCTGTAAGAAGTCAAAGCATAAGAACTTTGTATGTAATTGTATAAACTCCCAGCTCCTTGGTCTGTCAGCTTCTCATTGTGCTCTTCTTGCAGTTGTCTTTATCTACAGCAGGAATGGATTTGGTCTTTGAAAGAGCCACATGCTCTATGCTTTATGCAAATAACATATGAAAAATTCTTTTCATATTAACTATTGAATTCTATTTTTCTGACAGAGAATGGGTTTCAGTTTTTAACAGCTGCAACAAAAAAAAAGAGATACCCAGATGGGCCTTTTCATCTTCTGCTTCCCTTGCCACAGACTGTACTTTCCATACTTTATTTGGAAGCAAAGAAAAGCAGTTGGCTATGTTCTGTAAACTTACTAAATTAAAGATGATAAATCCTCATATACAAACCAAAAAGACTGCTGAAATGTGTGTGATTCAACACTGGCTTTTCATGCTAGAGTAAGTAATGTGTATTTGAAAATAGACTGCAAATAGATGGCAAACTGGCTGGAAAGACAAAATGTATATAGAAACACTTATCTGCATACCTATTTTAAGGCAGTAGAAATAACATGTTAATGTACTGATCACAACATACCACTTTAATAAGAACAGGATACTCTGAATTTCAGTTCCCAAGGAACTTTTGACAGTTTTCTACTGTAATCCTGATGCTTTAAAGACAGTATAAAAGTTGTCTAGATCTTTTTTGGACTACATGAATATACTACAGTTCATTGAAACAGCTCAGAAAGCCCTCCCTAGTTATAGCTCAGAGAGCTGTAGTTATAGCACAGCTTTATTTTTCTGGACCTACTAACAGTTCCAGGATCTATTTATTTCTGGACATACTTGCTGACTTCACCCTTAGCAGGATGAGCTGGAACAGCTCTCTGGATTTTGTATTTCAGGGCCAGAATCTGCCTTGCAGTTTTATACGAGGGGATCAATGGAAACAAGAGCAGTTAAAGCTTAGATCCACTGTCTGTTCAAAGTGAATTCCTTGTAATCCAAATAAGAAAAAAATACAATTTAGTACAGCTGCACTGCCGAGAGTTTAACATGATGGTTGGATACATGCACAGGTGGGCTTATCTACAGTCTGCATAGCATATGAACATTCATAAAAGGTGGAAATGCAAGTGTTGTGAAATACAGTTCAGGGAATCCAAGACCCAAGATCCAGGGCCCTGTGCTCACTAAACATCTGTAGTCTCTCTCCCTGGATTTGTGGGAGATCCAAGCAGGTGGAATTCATCAATGTGTAAAAGGAAACTAATCTGAATAGGTGCCATTATTAAAATGCATTGCAGTGCCAGATTAGCAGAAAAACAGGAAGGCTTTGAGAGGAGTGGGAAAAGCATTGTCCAGTGCTGAATAAAGTGCCAGTTACTCTCCTCCAGCCACACGTGTGTCGGTGCAAGGCAGGAGTGGACGAGGGGCAGCACGGGAGTGGCTGGGTCATGTGGCAGAGGTGGGCAGTGTGGGTTGAGGACTGGCTGAAAGCTGCACAGCTGCCCTGTGCAGGTCTCAGCAGCTGTCGGTGTTTGCCAAGTCCACGGACTCCCCACTGCTCTGTGAAAGCCAAAGTGGACACACACTTCCACTGTTTCTCTGGCAAGGCACCAAAACTGGGCTGGCCAAAGGCCTGAGGCACAGAGGAGGCTGGCTCAGCAAGCTGTGTGCTATCCATAGAGAGAGGCATTTTTTTAAGGAACCAGTATTTTATGTGTTGATTTGTTTCCTTCCCTGTTAAACACTGGTTCTGCTTTGGAGAGGGGAGTAAGAAAGCAAAATGACATGGAGTGGGAGCCAGACCCTTCCCTGGGCACAGTTTGGGTGCAGGTGGAAGCAGCTCCAGCCGTGTTCTCCTTCAGATAATCCCTCAGCCCCTGCTGGCCCCTGCAGCCTGTCAGCATGTCTCATCATCCTGCGTTTGTTCTTGGCATGATGTCAGCACTTTTGGGGTAATATCCTGCCACTCCAGAGGTCAGAACTTGTATGGTCATCTGTGACTTGCTGTATGAAGGCACAGACTATTGCAGCCAGTAATAGTGAAGGTCTAGAATGATCTCCTGCAACTTCAGACTGCATTTCACATCATTTTAATAGAGGAAACTACCTCATTATAAAGATAAAGTGTACTTTTGAATAGACTGGGGCTGCTGCCTTGTACAGTGAAAGGCTTGGAAATGTGTTGTGCACTGCTGGAAAGAGTTCAGTGCTGCTTTTAAGTGGAGAAAGATATGACATATCCACACTGAAAAATCCATGCACTCTGCTCATGTTTTATAACCTCTTCCTCTTAACCCTAGCACAAGCACACTCTCACACAAACAAACAAGCACACACTTCAATGTGTCCTCTGCTCTCTTGAGAAAAGCTGCTCATCTGGCTCCTCATGTAACTTTGATCTCCTTCCTACTGCTCCCTCAACATGGAACAGCCGTTCCCTGGCTCCAGTCACAAGCTTGCTTGGTGACAGCGTAGTTTCTGGGGACGTGCAGAGCAGCTGGAGTGCCTCACTGGATGTGTGCTACTGGGGACTGCAGCTCTCAGCTGGTAGAAAGCATTAATCACCACGGTGGAGATGTACACAGATTATCAGCGCTAAAAATCATGGGAAATTGAAGTGGTGGGAGGGATTTGGGGGAAAAGCCAGTTATGAAAATGGCCTGATTTTTCAGGCATGAGTCATACCATTTATTAAAATAGGCTTTTGTACTTTCTAAAGCTTCCTCGGTTCTATGAAATCAGTGTAAAGCTAATATTTCTATCTCTGCTGTGCATCAGCCTCCTTGAAAAAGTGGAAAAGGCTGTTTGAGCTCCATGCAGTTCCTGGGATTTTATGTCCGAATCAGAAGCTGAAAGAAGATTTGCATGGATGTTACTATTTATATTTTATGTATCTGAACAGAAACTGTGAAGCAGCCAGGCACAAGAAGCACCAAAGCTGCGACATTAAGTGCTCCCAAAGAGAGAAAATCCAAAATAAATATTCTGAATTTTCTCATCTTAATAGTAACATAAATGGTGAATGACCAGCTAAAACCCTTGCCAGTGAAATTTGCAAACTCTAAGGATAGATGAGACAGTAAACAAATAATTTAACGCTGTTAATTAAATGGTCATTACCCCAAAAGAGATGGGGTTTTTGTATAGCTAATGGTATAACTACAAGGCAATACATCTAGGAACTGAAAACAGGCTCCACTCGTTGCTGTGGAGCAGTGCTGTGCAGGGAAAGGAAGGTGTGCAGGGCACAAATTATTCCTATTTTATGCTTTTTGTGCAGTACAGTGCAGTAGTAACTGTGAGCCTGAGATGTACAAAAAGAAAAACAGCCAGTAAGGAAAGGGGAGTGAGGTTGTAATTGTGGGCATGCAGTTTGGATAAGTGGACTTTTAGGAAAGATAAAGAAATTCTGAAGAGGACTCAAGGAGGGCTAAAAAAAGGTCAAATTTAGGGGGTAGTATTTATTCAGGTGATAAAAGATACGTTTGAGAGTTGGCTTCATCTCTTCACAGACTTCTTTGCCAATATTTTTGACCAGATTGTATGTAACCTTCTAATGAAGGTGTGACAAAATCCAGGGATTAGCAGCTAAAGATAAGCAAATTTAGCTTTGAGTTAAATCTTTATTGTCTGGCAGGGCAAGTGACTTAAGGCTTGAATAGCTTGTAAAGGGAAGAGTAAAATGGTCAATAAATGCTTTAAAGTATGAGTAAACTAATTTTTTTGTAAGATTAAAAGATAGTTGTTAAATTTTGTTTCTGGGAGAAATTTTGTGGCCTGTGTATGTGGGAGATTAGACTGGTGGGTTGTGACCCTGCCTCCAAAGATTGACATCGATGAGTATATGTTAGTGTGGGTGCCTTTCCCTCCAGGACCATAAATGCTCTTGTGTACTTTTATGGTTTTGGAGGTTTCCAGTCACCATATTTTTACTTCACGCTGTTTGCTACATTTCTTTCTGTTGCATAAGGTGCACATTGTAACACAAACATGTTGCCACCTGAATAGCCGTGAATTAAATTGGAATGAGAAAGATGAATTCACCCCAGCTTGCTCTTTGCCTCACCCTCATAATGTACAAATACAGGTCCTGACACTCGTCAGCCATGGCTTGACTGTTAAAGAGAAACCGGAATGGGTGCCAGTTTGCTTTTCTATGCTGCACTATGAAGAGCAGTGAACTAATTCAGGAGTAGTAATGTCAATCCCTATCTAGAGCAGCAGCTTCCATGAGAGGTACAGATACCTGGAGCAAGAGCCTTGTCAGCTGCCACAAGTTTATCTGCTACTGCCTCTGAGTCAACACCCAGAGGTAACAACCTCTAAATTACCTTTAAAGAAACCGCTCCTGGGCAAGTCTGTGCAACCCTCGCAGCATTCTGCCATCGGTTTGGAAAAGCTTTTCACTCCCACTTTCCTCTGCTGCTTGCAGCAAAATGTGAGCTGCTAAAGCAGTTGAGCTGAGCACCCGTGACTGCACCTGTACCTCTCACCCAGCAGCTGCCAGTGCAACAAACCCAACCTTCTGTGTGTGCTCTGCATCCAGGATTCACATAGTTGGGATTTACCAAGGACAAGGGCATGTGTAGCTTCTCCTGGTTCTTGCTGAGAGTCAGCCACTGCACCTGAGGAGAGCTTTCAGAGGCAGCCAGCATCCACATCTGCCTCCCCCTCCTCAACCTCTTCCTTCTGATCCGTGGTCTGGAAATCCCTTTTTCCACACCTTTCCAGATACACTCATCCTTAGGCTGAGTCACAGCCTGGACAGTTCATCATAAATCACGAATAAGTCAGATGATATTAAAAAAAAAAAAAAAAAAGAGCTCCATGACGCACAGAATTAATTTTGGCGAAAGATTTTATTTGAAGATGTATGCACAAGGAGACAGTCTGAGCTATACTACTCCTATTTCTATTTTTAGCTTCTTTTTAAATATACAAAAAATTACATGATGCTACAAACACGTGATAATGTGAACTATCCTTAGAAATGAGGAGGTTTAAGTATGGAAGTCAAGGAGCACGCCAAATTCTATACTGATGCTGCATGTCATAAGCATTTTGGCTGCAAACCCTTTGTTGTGTAAATCATACACAAATATTCTCCAACACACAGTCATTGGACTTAGCTTTTCCACTTGCACTCATTTATGGTATAAAAATTTACCCTTCTATGGACTGAAATAGTTACAGCAGAGATTAATGACTTCAGTGGAAAACCTAAGCTTTGCTGCTTTAAGTATACAAATATGGCAATATTTCAGTCAAAACAAGTATTGTTATTCTAAAATATGTTCAGTAACTTGGCATAAAAATGTTTACATTATCTAGTTTCATGGTCAGTAATTCCTGAATTTCAGAGTGCTTGACAATGTCTGCAGCACTGTGTGTGTGTTTGTCTCTGATTATCGTAATTTCTGAGTACTGTCAGAGCACTTCAGTTAATCACACAAACAACAGAATAATTTTAGTTAAAAATGGTGGTGTCATAATATTTAACTTGACTCAGAAACCATACTGATTTTTCTTACGCTGTGAATGGTTGGCCACAGTAGTTCTCTTTCCAAGGGAGCATTTGTGGAGCCCTCTTTCATTTAGGATTATGAATCACAGTAGTGCTGAATAAGTAGAGCTTGCCTTTTTCAGACTAAGTTTGAGATGGCCTCAAAATAAAAAAAAAAAATTGTCTTTAAATTAGGTTATTCTAATAATGTGGTAAGATACTGATAGATATTGCTACTTTTACTTACTATGTCAGTGACTTTAAAATGAAACTGGTAGCTGTGAACACCTACGTACTAACTCTGCCTCTGATAGCAAATCCTTTGGGGGATGTAGGCAAATCTCCAAATCTCTCCTCCTCTACTTCCGTTCTTCAAAAATAGTGATTGTTAGTAAGTGTTGTTTAATAGTATTGCATATGATATGTATTCAAAATGGGGAGCACAGCAGTAGTGTGGACCTGCACTAAATAACGTGTCAGAACACAGTAATGAGTTACTTGCAATGCTAAATTGGACTTAACAAAGCTGTTTTGCATCCCTGAGGACACAATAGATTCAGCACCAAAATGAAGCAGACAAAAGGTTAGTAGCTTTTGCCACTTTGCCATCTTTTTCCATCCAAAGATCTTTGACAGAACCAGGCAATCTAAGGGATGCCTTACAGCCTGCGCCGCGTGACTCTGGGGCAGATGGCCTGTGTGGCAGTGGTAGCGTAGAAACACATAACCACTGTATGATTATATGCAGGTGCTTTTATTGGAGAGCTCTGGGAATCAGGGGTACAGACCCAAATCTGATTCCGACATGGATTCGAGACGGATACATTTTATACCCTTTCCTTACATAACTGTTGTATAATCATATGTTAATCATTAACTTTATATTGTTCTATTGTTCTATTGTTTTCACCCGAGCATGAGTTTTAAGCCCCCTCCTCACAACATTTCTCATGTTTATTGTTCCTTTCTCATGATTCTTGTTGCGATTAAACAATTATTTTTAATTGTGTTTAATTACTAAGCAATCATCACTTTTAACTTTATCATCTACCATACAGGTGGGTACACAGGTGCAGGTTCACATGATTTTAGCAAAGACAATGCCCACTCCCATTCCCAAGGCCTACTTTAGCTACCACAATTTTTAGAAACATTTTAACCCTATGCTATCAGCAGCTTGGGCACAAGCATGTGCAGTTCAGAAAGTTCCTGTGTCTTGATTATTTCTTGTGTCCCAAAGGCAGAAGTCCATTTGTACAGACAGTGGCCTCTCTTACAGTGGCCCAGGCTGGCAAGGGACATGCTTCTTTTCAAGATCGTCTGACCTTGTAAGGCAGTTTCTGCATCCACACAGAAGATGGTGCCCTGAGGATCATATCTAGGACTGGCATCTTCCTTATTGTCTGGGTGACCTGACATCCCTGGAGAAGGTGACTGGGCTTTTTCCTCTTTGAGGTTATTTCTTCAGCTCACAAACATCAAATGACTTACTGGCAGTTTACGTGTAAATACAGCCTATTTTGCTAGGTTGTCACGTGTAGTGCAGTTCTATGGGGTCCATGAAGAGTAACCTGAGACACAGGGAGGTGTTAAGAAGGGATGAGAGCAAGAAAGACTCTGTTGGCGATGAGAATGAAAGGAAAGCAGGCCAGCAGGGCCCCAGGCTCTGGGTCTTGTGTAGCACCTTGGACTCTGCTGGTTTTTGGAACCCATGTGTTGGGCAGAGCAAAAGCTCTGTGTCTGCAGTAGGAGGCCAAGTGACTGAGTCATGTAATCCTAGACTTGACTGATCTCAGTGCAATGCCTGTGTTGTTGTTTACACTTTACACAGAAATATCTATAGCCTACCAGTTCTTACGAGTGAGTATTGCAAGAAATGTAATTTATAAACTAGGAAAATCCAGAATCTGGATTCTTCATTGGAAAGGTCAACTGTGGGAAATTATTTCTGTGGAACGTGATCACACAAGCTGGGTGAAAATGGAGAGGAATGCTGCCAAACACCTACTGCAGCTATTTTAGATGCTGCAGTACTGATGCAGAGAGTACTCCAGGCGGCTTTCCTGCAATCAGGACCTGCAGGAGTCAGAGGACTTTCAGGACCTGGCACAGAGCTCCATCCTACTACGTTTTCATCGCTGTTAAGATGCAGCATCGGTAGCAGCGAACACGCAGACATTACAGTGATGTTGCGCTCTGAGGGTAGGTTTGGTGCTCCTGCTCTGACGCCAGCAGCCTGGGATTTGCTCTCAGTGTCAAAACAGGTTGCGATTAAGATTTTTGTTCATTATGTAAGAAATGATTTTTGGCCAGGTGCCTGTTCCCAAACCTTGTGTATCCGTGCGAAGGAGGGAAGTGGCCTGCAGGAAATGTCGGGGACACGGTGTGTCTGTGGTGAACAAGACAGAGGAAATACACAGGTTCTTTGCTGCCCTGTAGCTCTGAACAAGGTAGTTGGACAGAGCTCCCAGGGGCTGTCCTAGACTGATGAATTTACACAAAACTTGACATAAGGAGCTGAGTCTGGTCTGTAGTGAGCAGCAGCAGCAAGCAGCATACAGAGGAAGCACGCATGGAGGTGGACCATTATGCAACCTGTCACGGAGAGGTAAAGTACTTCTATTTCCACTTGGCAATAAGAAGTGCATGTCCTTAATCAAAGTGGTGTAAAAGATTCTTCGCAGCATTTGCCACTACAATTCCTACTTTGTTACTGTTGCAATAAAGGGTGTATACTGAAGCCACTAATGTGAAGCTGACCACCTTCCTCCTCTTTCTGAATCTGCACAGGGGAAGAGAAGAGCTCTGAGCTTTGCTTCCTTACAGCAAGGTCTGTAGTGCACAAGTTGCATGTGGGCAGGCTTGGATTTCTTTCTATGCCTACTAGGCACAGACATTCTATCCATTTCTTTTCCTAGTGTCCAACAAGCACCATTTTATGGACAGCAACTTGCTCTACCAGTGCAGAATGAATTTCCGGCGGCGGCGGCGATTAATGGAGCTCCTCACTGAGAAATCTCGCTTGATGCCAGAAAGCCATGACAGCCCATTTTGCCTGCGCAAACAGAACCATGACAACAGGAAACACACCAGTTTTCTCTCAGGTGACTCATTAATTATACTGCTGTATGTAGAGTGACTCTGTGGAATATTAAAAACTTGTTTTTGGACAAGTGGTTTCAGTGTTTGAAAAAAAGCAGGGCTGAGTATTATGTGTCCCTGTTCATAGGGATTGTCCATTCACTCAGTTTACCCAACCTATAGCTCCCTGGGGTGTACCTGTATCAATGGCATTTCAGATGCTGATCAAAATTTGGTGTCCATGTTCAAACTGAACTGGTTAAGTCGCCCAAACTCAAAGTAATGTGTCATACATTCTATGTGAAGTTTTCAAGAAGATTAAAAGTGAGGGGAAGGGACCCTGCAAAATTTGTATACAGCAATATCTAGTAAGACCTGAAAGAAGGGAAAGGAAAACTGGAGAAACGTAGTTCCCTATATTGAAATGCCTCTTAGAAAACACTGCAATGGAAGCAGTTCAGTCATCCTGTTAGTTACAGCATTACTCTCATGCAGTGACTCTTCTAACAGTGTAGGACACACTAACCCATTCCCAGTGTTGTCAGTGAAAGCATGGCTTGTTGATGTTTTTCTGAAAAGAAACAGGGAAATGGCTTAGTAACTGGTACCAGCTCCCTTTCTCTCTTTGTTTTCTCTCTGCTTATAGTGAGTCCCACCAAGGAGATAAAGATTGTGTCGGCAGTGCGGAGGAGCAGCATGAGTAGCTGTGGCAGCAGCGGCTACTTCAGCAGTAGCCCAACGCTCAGCAGCAGCCCCCCTGTGCTCTGCAACCCCAAATCTGGTGAGCACCAGCATGGCTTACGATGCACAGCAGTCAGGGTGTGGACATCTTTTTGGGAGAAGGCTATGTGGAGAATGCCAATCATCACACCTAAGCTTATGTTTCCAAGAATACATTAAAAATTCACAGTGTCACAGGTTTTGTAGGCCAGAGGGAACTACTATCATCTTCTAGCCTGAAGTCCTGTTGAACACAAGCCAGATGTCTGCCTCCAGTAATCTCCGCGTCAAGTCCATAATTGTGGTTTGAGCTGCAGTTTATCTCTTAGGAGGACACGCAGTCAGAGGCCTAGATTTGCCTCTTCACTGCCAAGCTCTGAACCCGTTCAAATATCCTCCTAGAGACATTCATTAGGTACAAGTCAGAGGAGAGTTTAACTATGCAGCAGTGACCACTTGAGCTGCCATGAAATAACACCTCTCAGAAAACAGCAGGCTCTAAAAAAAACTAAGGCAGCATTGTTTCAGCCTGTCAGGGACCATTCAAACATTTTCATTTGTTTTAAGTCTTACACTGATCTGTTCAGAAGGTAGAAGTAGCGTTGAAGCTTATTTTCCTTTTGAAAGGATTTCCTATCCCACGCCAGAAGGTTAAACACACCCATTCTTCCACAGTTCACTTAAAATTGTTTCTTACTGAACATCTGGAAAGGGAAAAACAGCCCAAGATAGATATTGTTTCAGCCTCTCTGTTTCCCTCAGAAACAGCCCTGAATATCAAACAGAGCCCCTGCTGCCCTTTGAGTTCCTTGTTATTTCAAATTCACCAAGTCTCTGCCAGTGGTGTGGGGAGTACTGTACAATGGGGTAAGTCTTCAGTGGATATGTGTAATCCTTGCTTTCAGAAGGATGCTGGCATTTGAAGTGACTACAAGAGAGTGCCTCAAGCACTAGGTGAATGCTGTTCAAAATATTGACCATTTACTTCGGAGATGGGCGAACTAAAGTGCATATCATTCCTGCTGTGCAGAGTGGCCATCAGAAAGGGAAGGATATTTTCCTTCTCTCTCCTGTTAGCACATTTCCTTCCCTCTGCTTAAGCTCTGCTGGGAATTCAGTATGAAGCTCTGAACTGAAATAATTGGAAGGACTCAGTAGGATTATATGCTCAGAAGCCATTACCCTGTCCAGCAGACGTGCTGCCAGCCTGGGAAATGCTGTCAGTTCTAGTGGCCATCGCATCCTTGATGTGTTGCTGTTGGGTATTCAGCACCACCTTCCAATATGCTCACGCCTTTATGCAGGGGGCTTGTCCCTATATAGAGGGTGCTACAGTATCATGTTTAGGCAGAATATCTCTCATGTATACTTTCCAGAAACGCTCTGGTAGCTTTTGTATGGGGAGCTGTTTGTCCCCAGTACATTAATTACATCCTGGAAAATTTTCTGGGACAGATAAAACAGCATTCATGTGCTGTCCATAATTGTGTGTGTTATCTGAGGTATGCCAACTATTCTTTTCATTTATGGTTCTGATTTTATATGAAGTGTCAGCCTATGAGTAGTGAGAACAAGTTTATTTTAATGCATCTGATTACACAACACTGGAAGAAAAAGAATAGGCTGATGTTGCTCTTGCATAAATTTTTTAGAAGAAATTTTCCCTTAGGACTAATTTTCAAACTCTGAATGGCTTTAACAGAGAAAGAAGACAGCAATGGGCTTATAAACAGACTGATTTTTAAGAATTATAGAGTTTCAGGCAATGTAGGGTTATTTCTCCCAGAGCCCAAGTACAGATCCATATGTCAGCTTGCACAGGTTAACATAAGGCTGTCAGATGTAAATGTTATGAGGAATTCTTAATCCTCTGCTGACTATAAAGAGACTTTGTTCACAATAGCTTCCTGCTATCCAGACCTGAGCTGTTGCTGAACTACATGCTAATAAACAAAAGGCAGAGGTGTATTTATTGCCAGACAAGCTCTCTTGCAGGCAAGCACTTAAAAAACACCCAGGTCATGACTTGACCAATCATGTAGAAAAACAATCATCAAACAAAAAAAATTTCTAGAGGTATAATGAAGGGAGGCACATAAGGGAGCCCTGCATGGATGATTTACCTGATTCTGACTTGTCAAATGAGCACAGTCGTTCAGTTTTTTCAAGTTGACCGGACAGGCTCTGCAAAGTGTGACACTGGCTAAATGACAGTTTGTCAAAATGCATGGGAAAGTTAAAAAAAAAAAAAAAAGGTATTGGTTTGTCTGCTAGAATTCTCCCTGCTCCCATGAATGTCATTAAGAAACTCAAGAATGTCTTCAAATACCATCTGTGAGAAATTTTGTCTCCCACCTGTGACTGACAAGACAGACATTGTCAAAATTATTTATCATTAAAGGAAAAAAAATGGTACACAGGATGGTATTGATTTGGCAGAACTTTAGATTTACTTTGTTCAGAGGAAAATTATGCCATTACACAGGAAGGCAATGGGGACCTGCAGGAACTTACTGGCATTTCCTTTCATTTAAAATCCCAGACACTTGTAGGTTACCTAGTCTGTCCCTGGATAAGATGGGAGTTATAGGTCTGTGCCTGCAGCTGCAGAAATGTCTTGAGCTAATTCCTCACCTGAGCAGGATTTTCTTGCTACTTAATTCTGTGATTCAAACCCAACGCAGATGAAATAGCAGAGAGCACCCAACAAGTACACAGTAAGCTGGGGACGAAAGGTGCTTCGTGCCAGGAAAGTTGGTCACTTCTTTCAACACTGGACACAGGAAAATCCACTTCTGATTTTTGCGATAGTGTTTAGGGGATTTTGATTGCAGGCAACAAAGTCCGTTGGCTAAATGCCCCAATTTTCCAAAGATCTCATCCTTTATACTCAGAGTTATTCTGCAGGCTTTTCCTTGGTTCTCTTACTACTTTCAAGCAAGTCTGCAAGAACTGAAAGCATGAATGGGAAGTGGGGCCAAAAAGAGGTATCCCGATACTGTCTCTTATTTATTAGGGGAAACTCCAGAGGAATGTTTTTATTGAATATTCATTTCTGTACCTCCACAGTATTAAAGAGACCTGTGACTGCTGATGAGCTCTTGATGCCCGGAGCCCCATATGTTAGAAAAACTTTTACGGTATGTCTCCAGTATTTTTTTTTATTTTCTGCATGTTGTATGCATAGGGAAATCCAAACAGACATTTTCTGATGGGATAATTAGAGCTTATTTGCATTTGCTGACGTTTGTACTTTAAAATCCCAAACTCCATGATCAGTACTTCCACAAATTTCAGGTCTGATTCGGCACTTGTTTATCCTGTCTTTATGCCAGTGTGACACTGCTGACTTAAAAGAGGTGTAGAATTACATAAAGACAGTAACATTTTATTATACAAACTCATCCAGACTTGGTGCTCCTGCTCTGCAGGAGTGGATTACCTACCCAAATTGAAGTTTTCTGCCAGGGTCTTTCTATATGACGGGACAGAAAATTCGACTGACATACATTATTAGAGCCTTTCTGTAAAGACATTTTTGAACCTAGTCATTGGAAGCATTGCTTTTACAGCCTCCTAGTTCAACAAAAAAGGTTCACTAAAAGCAAGAAGAATCATTTGGATAGAGCCTTTCCCATGAGTGACATAACAGCCTGTACTCTACTATGTGTTGGAAGTATAGAGATGTTGAAATTACGTCTTGGACCATTTAGAAGTTGCCCCCTTGAATTTCATGGAGCTGCTTGAAAGTGATCATGTCCTTTCCTCTTTCCAGATCGTTGGTGATGCCGTGGGCTGGGGCTTTGTGGTGCGGGGGAGCAAACCCTGCCACATCCAGGCTGTGGACCCCAGTGGGCCAGCAGCCGCAGCTGGGATGAAGGTGGGTTTTCAAAATGCGATGATTTCCCAGGGGAAGTTGTGCTGCTCAGTAAAGGTCTTGGGCTACCTGTATTTGGGGAGGGAGAGGTGCTTTTGTTTCCAGTGTTGAGTACCTCTGTCTCAGTTTCAGGCATTTGTGCACAGTGAGTTCTGTTGCCTTTCAACCCCCTCCTGTTTCTTTTCTTCTGTCCTTGAGATTCTTGAAATCACTTTTTCACGTGAGACTCAATTATCCTTTCCAAGCTGCTTTCTTGACCTTTTCCCTTTTTGAGGTGGGTGTTTATTCACATGGTTGGCTGGTTTTGGTGGTGGTGGTGTTCTGTTTTTTTTGATTGATTTTTTATTTTCATGGTTTTTTTAAATGCTACACAATTTTAGCTTCCCTCCTTACTTTCCAATTTATGTGACTACTGGTATGCAGCTTCTGGACTTTGCCTGCATAGGAACTGGCAGAGTCAGACATACCTAGTGAAAGCAAAGCTAGCATAGCCCATTGTTCAGTGCAAAGCAGTCACCATTCAACACAATTTGGAAAGAACAACGGACGATACTTTCACATTTCATAAAGAGCTGAAATAGTTTCATATGTGATTTAAGAATCAATAAATACACATTCCACTTTTAGCTTTTGCACTGCTAATGCAGAGCCCATTGACTTACCTGTGAGCTTGGATCACATCCTGCATATATCTGTGAATTCATCTCTGCCTTGTACAAAGAGAAAAATAAAGGCAAAGTATTATGTTAAGTAGAGATAAAAGCAAGAAAATTAAGGTAGCTGCTACACCTGCTCCAATGGCCAGAAAGATTAAATTACCAGTTTATGCCATGCTTTATTGTATGGCAGCAACACAGGTGAAGAAGGTTTTAGGTGTATTCCACATGTACCCCACTTTGCCATGAATTTTGTCCAGCCTTCTAATTCATCACACTCATCCCAGTTGCCTCTCACCTGGATATTCACACCCACCAAGCTGGAGGCCACAGCTCCAGGGATGCACATCCTGCCCACTGCACGGTGCCCGACCTGCCTTGGGACCCTCCTCAGCAAGTGCATGACAGGGGTTTCTGCTCTCTGGCTGCTGATTCTTTTTTTAATGAATCTTTCAAGAACATACTGTCTTTGAAACATTTTTTTTTTAGTCCAGGCAGGCAGGCAAAACCCCTGGGACAGGGAATGGCAGCTGCAGAGCTTGTTGGTACATGCAGCACCCAGACACGTCCTGCTGGCAAGCAGCTTGAATTCTGAGGGAGCTGGAATTTTTTTTATATGTTTTATACAACACCTAAATATAATATACAGTTACAATTTTTATATGAAAAGTATAATTTTCAAATAATGATCCTGCCTAAAATTTAAAGGACCTAAATTTAAAAATAAGTAATTAATTCATGTGTATATTCTAGATCCTGAACTTGGGAGTTTAGTATTTTACAACACCTTTTATTCTCTGAATATAGAAGCTAGCAGTAAAGTGGAGCAATTCTGAAACCTGACTTGTAAAAAGCAACACTGTGGTGTCATATGTGTAACTCCAGGGGGTTTCAGAGGTCTACCTGAACCATTCAAGACAGATGAATGCAAAATAGTTCACTGTCCCGAGAGGAACAAACAGTGTTGTAAAACTGGGATATATTGCCTTGATTTTACACAAGGACAGATCTGATGATTTTCAAAGCTGTTATCTTTGTATGAAATGGTTTTTCAGAGCAGAATTGCACATAAAAATTTATAGCTGTATCTGAGATGAGCCCCTCTTCAGACACAAAAACTGTTGCCCCATTTTTGGAAATGCTGAATACCTTTAGCCTAGTGAAGAAATGGTGTTTTTCTTTGAAAATAAGGGCTTTTGTTGAGATGTTCCCATGGCAATAAGTATGTAAATCATAGTGCAGTATTTGAAATTTTAAAAAAATCTATGTCACTTAATCCATCTGTTTACAGAACTCCTCAATCTGGCAAATTCAAGGGAATCAAATGACAGGCTTTAGATGACAGCTCCTGGAAATTAAACATTTTCCTGTGTGGAAGCTGCAGGAAGGGCATTTTGAAAATAGGCTGTTGGGCACGGTAACTTCTGGTGGGCTGGTGCAAGAGGCTTTTGTCTGCAAAAAGAGGGCTACACCAAAGAAGCGCTAACAAGGAAAGTTGGCTATGATGAAAAGGGCAAGAATTTGAAGAAGAGCCAAGCCTTGGTGTTGCAGTTTGTAGAAAAGTTCTTGGCAGTAGCAGCAGGGATTTGCCTCCTAAGGAGATGCATCCACTGTAATTGTTTTTAGAAGTGTCTTTATTTGTAAAGCTTGTGATTTTGCACTTGCCTGTTTTGGAGAGCACTATTTTCCTGTCTCTGCGTTATGCTGGACAGACTGTTGAGAGAGGACTGCTGCCTACAATCTCATTGTAGAGCCTTGGTTTGTGCATTTAAAATTCTACCATGTATCACAGAAAGCGGTAAACATTGCAGGCTCAGCCTACCTGCTGGACTTAGTGGTGGCTTGCTTTCCGTTTGACCTTGGCTGGGCTCTTGGCCTGCTCCAAAGTGCTGTGAACTGGGAGTCTGAGTAGCGAACTCAATGAGCTGGGGACAGAGCTCTGACCGCATGCAGTGGCTGGGGCTGGGCAGGGCGCGAGCGGCTGGGACACACGGGCTCTGTCACACACGTGCACCTCGGTGTGGCAGCACTTGCCATCTCCTTGTGTGCGGCATCCTCTTCGGGGGGAGTTTTCAGACAATTTATTTCTGATAAAATCCCTACTAGCATGGTCTGCTGAAGATGTGTGAGCGGCTGTAAGCTTTAGGACTTGATACCTCTCTTGGAGCTGGTAAATAGGATTACCACTCACAGTCTGAGGTTTCAGGTGTGAAGCTGAGAAAATAGTTCAATCAATATTTAGTCAATTGGCTTTATTAGGGTATTTTTGGACCTGGTTTGCTGAAGTATGGTTGCCTGTGGCAGCGCTGTGAGGACAGTGGTTGCTGTAAGCGCATTAACAAGTGGGAGCTGGAGGCGACGCGAGGCTATGAAAGGAGTCAGTGTTGCGATCCGTTCTAAGTTATTTGCAGCTCTGTTTAGCTGTCTGCTGTCGTCAGCAGTGCAGAGAGGGACAGCAGGATTTTGAAGTTCCCTGGTTGCTTTAATATTCATTATTGACTGGCTGAAAAATCTGGTTCTCTGCAGATGACATTGCTAAATATTGCCAGCTGTTGTCAGTAAAACTCTTTTTCTCTTTTTTTCAGTGATTTATTCTGTAAGTTCATTTCTGTTTTTAAGGTGCAAATATTCCTTGAAAAGTTACAACTTGGCTTCAAACTAGTGACTTAAATTGTGCATCACATTGTTATTTAGTGTGCCATAACTGCAACAGAGTGTGACGGAACAAGCAGACCTAGCTAAGTATGAGGCTTGTGAGAGGGGCAAATTAATCACTCATTCTGCTGATCATCCATTCTTCCCACTGGCTGGAGAAATCAGTGCCCAACTCCAACCATTAAAGAAAGCTATCTGATTCCTTAAACTGATTCTTAGCAAATTAGTATTTATAGCTGTTACACGTACAGTCTTCAAATCCTACAAATTGCCAGTGGCTGTTCAAGCTTTTCAAGCCTATTCTTCTTCATTTCAGTCAGCAGCAGGGAGCTTGAAGGACCACGTATGGTCACCGGTACCAACCGCTTCTGTTTGGAGCTCAGCTTGGGAACTGTGATGTGCAGCCAGGACCCTTTTAGCATGGTTTTGCTCTCCTGATCTCTAAAAGCTGGCACAGGGAGGAGATCAGCTTCAGAAATTTTCTGCCTGTGCCTTCATCTTCTGCATTCACAAATGATTATTTCAGGTCCAGTTTCTCAAATGATTTCACTAGCAGAATAAGAGCCGACTCTCACGTGTAATTGAGTTGCCACTGTGTCAAGAAGCCGACTGATGTCACTTCATTAAGGTCATCAAGCCCATTCCATGCAATCAAAGGAACATCTGTACTATCTAATTAGTCCAAAGAATTCAAGTACTGCCACAATAACAACATATTACAGGCTTGTAACATGGAAGACTAAAAGGCACACATTATAAGTGTCTAGTGGAGTGAAAACCAACCCAAAACCATGTGATGTCAGAGGAATTGCCAATGCCTTATATTCCTGCATTTGGAAGAAATTTGAACTACGAGATTCTCGTGAAGTTGAACATACCTCACGCTGCCGAGAAACACAAAACCCATTCGATGGTCCTTGCCAACCTGACCTCAAACACGAGGATTGCATAACCGTTCGTCAAGCATGATGAATCAGTCTAAAAATCCTTAAAAAAAAAAATTTCCTCCAGGAAAATGTATCCCAAGTCCAGTTTCCAATCTTTTACAAGATAGTGGGAAAGGTAGAGAAGCATTGATATTGTAAGTGAGAAACTTCCTTGTAACTCCTAGAGGCACCCTAGTGGGAGCTTGAAAACTGGGATTTATATTGTATCAATAAGGCACAACGTACATGCCTCCATTTAACCCTCTCTGTGGAGTTTAGGAAAGAGAAGATACCTCAGTGTTTGATGCTGGGCCTCTAGCTCTTTAAAGCACTCCAGAGATGCTTCAGTGCTAATTGAAGGTATCTGAAGGGTACTTTCATTTTTTCATGGAATTGAGCTTTAAATGAGAAGATGGAGTAGGCTTGGATAAATATTTATGCTGTGCACTAGCATATGGTGTTGTTGAAGCAGATGCAATTCAGTCTTAGAATTCTTATCTTATACCAACATGTTACTGATTGTAGAAAAGCATAAATTACACGAGTTGCCATCTGTTTTCAATTACAGCATGAAAACACTGAGGCAGGTTGGGATTTTCCTTTAGCTGTGTTATCAGCTCGCTGCTGAATTTGATAATTACATTAGAGTGAGCTGAGAATGGATGTATTTGGTAATGTGAACACTCAAAAAAAGTTGCTGACAAACTGCTTTCATAGCTTGTCCATAAATAGAGAAGCAGCAGAGCTAAACATGCATAGCACTGCCCACAATGAATACCACTGCTGTAGGGCTTGAATATAAATGTATACATAAGTTTCAAACATGTCTCTGTGAGTGCTTCATTTTCTGATAGTATTTAATTATAAACTGTGGTATAAAGGTCCATTCTCCTCCACAGAAATATGGAAGCTGTATTCAAGCATCTGTGACTTTGAAAAAATCTAATTTTAAGAAATCAGATTTTATGTTTTACCATAAAATCAGTCTGGTTTTCCAAAACCAAAGAAAATTCAAAGATGTTTTAACTCTGTCTTTCACTTTATGCAGCAGTAACCAGGACCTCAGATTTTGTGTGCTACTATCCATTACAGAGATTGGAGTGTGAGCTGAGTAGGGTAGCATTAGCCTCAAACAGCATTGAAGTCAGGCTTGAGAAGAGTGGTTTTTACATTACAAAATCAAAGAATGGGTCAGGTTGGAAGGGACCACAGGGATCTGGTCCAACCTTCCATCTCAGGCAGGGTCGTCCTAGACCACATTGCACAGGATTGTGCCACTCCAGTAAGGGGGATTCCACAGCCTCCCTGGTCAATCTGTTCCAGTGCATGGTCACTGCACAGTAAAGAAGTTCTTCCTCATGTTCAAGTGGAGCTTCCTGTGCTTCAGTTTCTGCACATTGCCTCTTGTCCTATTGCTTGGAACCACTGGGAAGAGCCTGGTCCATCCTCTTGATACCCTCCCTTTAGATATTTATAGACATTAATGAGGTTCTCCTTCAGTCATCTCTTTTTGAGGCTTAACAGGCCCAGCTCCCTCAACCCTTCCTGGTAAGAGAGATTCTCCAGACCCCTGACTGTCTTAGTAACCCTCCACTGGACCCACTCCATTTTTTCCATGTCTCTCTTGTACTGAGGAGTCAAAAACTGGACACAGCACTCCAGATGTGTCTCACTGGGGTAGAGCAGAGGGGCAGGATCACCTCCCTTGACCTGCTGGCAATGCTTTTCCTAATGCACCCCAGGATACCATTGGCCTCCTTGCTCATGGACACCTTGTTGTCCGCCAGGACCCCCAGGTTCTTCTCTGCAGAGCTGCTTCCCAGCAGGCTGTCCCCCAGCCTGTACTGGTGCATGGGGTTATTCCTCCCCAGGTGCAGGACCAGGACATTAGGACATGTTAAGAGCATAGCAATGGTGAACATAATGTTGAACAGTTTGGTGAACAGTTTGGAGGCTTTTTCATTATTATTTATTTAATCCTTAGTGGAAACGTTTCTAAAAGACTCTAAAGAAAAAAATAGTAATGCTGTGCTAGTCAGTAGCATAATGATTCAACAGAAGTTGGAAGAGATCATTTATTTGTGAATGTGAAAATACTCAGCTCTACCATCAACATGAAAAATGAGTTATTGGCTGGTTGTCCTTGACAACTTTTTAACAACATGTATAGCTCTCACCGTGCTTTCCTGATCAGTGAATGAATCTGTGCCTTGGTGTTCCTGCTCTGTGTCTGCCTTCTCTTTTTGGTCTGTGGTCATCATTTGCTCAAGTAGTTTGCTGGTGAGCTGTGGTGATGGCTCTGTAACTGTCCCAAAGTTTCCACGTCCCATATGTGTATTTAATTAAACTCAATGGGTAGTTCCCAGATTTTTAGAGAGAATCTTGTTACCACTTCTGAATAGGTTGGACCTATCCTAAAACCATGTCACTCTAACTGTACTGGGATTAATGCCATGAAAATTATCACAGTAACATGGTTCTGTGAGTACTGGGCAGAAAACTGCATTGCACCCATCTCTTCTTGTCTGGGAGTTTAATGAATTCAGCCCTCTCACCAAAATAGAGGCTTCTCTAACTGAAGAAAAACGTGGTTTTGAGAACTGCATTGTGTGTCATTGCCAGAACTCTGGTTAGTCGCCAAAAGGAGACAAGATTTGGCAAATTTTTCCTTTGCTTTCATTACAGGCTACTACCAAATGCAACAAGAGAGTCTTTATGTCCTTGACCATCCTTTCCATTAGCACAGCGTCTTCAGGTTGATTGAAATAATGAATTTTTTTTCCTCAGTATTGGGAGTCCCAGTGCAGGATTGGGTATCTCTCTTCTGCCCTTTCACTGCACCAGCTACTCTGTCCATTTTATTCCTCCTCTGTGTTGGAAGCCCTGTCATTGTTGAACCTCTGTGTCAGGAGACTCTTAGAGACACTGTGCCACTGGGCTGATGGTGAACCTGCCCCATGCTGGCCACAAGGATGTCACAGTTTGGATTTGGATTCTCCTCTTTCCCCTGTCACAAACCCTTTGTGCAATACTGACAATTTCTCACCAGAATTCTTGTGAAGTAGTTAGGGTTTAAATAGAGATGGAAAATGCCAGCAAATCTGACATATTCTCAAACATAATCAAAACATTTGGTGAGTAGATCCATTTTGGCACCTGTACAGATGAAGTTTGCTAAAGTTTCTTTGTTTCCTTGTGGGAGCTGTGGTTCACAGCATAAGGTCCAGGTTTTCCAGTCTCAGAGCAGAGAATTTGCAGACTGGACCCAGTGACTCCCGTGCAGCAATGTTACAGACCACCGGGTTTCAAACATCAGTTTGTACAGCTCTCTTTCTAAGCCATCCTTCTCCCCCTGCTGAAATTTGTGTTTGTATTAACTCCAGCTACTTTCTTTGTGACATACCACCCTGCCACCCCTGCCCAGGTTGTAACTACTCTGCAGACAGACACTATTTCCAATGCTACCATGTTCCAGTCTCTGCTGATCTTTACCAGAATTCTCCTGTTTTGCTCCATTTTTTACTAATAAATCATTAGACTCTTAAGTGTGAAATTTTAGTTCTTTTAAAGCCATGATAAAATTCCTGTTATCTTCTGACATGTCAGAATTTCGTCCTACATTCTACTTTTTTTTGGTGGATCTCTGGTTTTTTTCCTGCTTGTTTCCTTGGTTTGCCTTGCTTCTTGTTCACAGAGTTGTGTAAGGATGAGTTTGTTTTGAAGACATCTCTTCCGAGGCGGCAGAACTTCTGAAGCTGTTTTGGAAGGTTAAGTGAACCCCACCCTTGTGCACGAGCCTCAGAGTGCACAGTCACCGCTAGGTAGTTGGGTCTGGGACTGTGCTTGCTTCAGTGGATCATGAGCCTCTGTTCTTCTGAGCCAGTGGACATAAAACTGGCTAAAAAAATCAGCCACCTTTACATTGTACTAGAGACCAGGTGCTTGCTGTGACTATCTGGAACTGTTCTATGATAAATCAAAACTTGGCGTGTGAAAAGTCACCCGCTGAGGTATAAGGGGAAAGACCCCCTCCCATGCAGTTGGGAACATTGACGCAAACGTCACGCCAGCAGGATGTGGACTGCAAACTGCACACACAAAAGAAAACAGACAAAAATTCTTTTTATGATTGTCAGCCCTGGTTTTGAACAACAGGATTCATGTCACTCACTACAGAGAAAGGAATTAAGACAGTGGGAATTGCCAGGTGAAATATAAAAATAGCGAGTTCAACTTTTTGAGTCTAAATTTCGCCTTTAACATCTTCCCCCCTGCCAAACTTACAGGACACAGGTTTAGCAAGGTTTTATTTGCTTATCCCAGACCCAGAATTTGGCCTGCAGGGTCGTATTAGGT
Organism: Struthidea cinerea; assembly: GCA_013397865.1. Taxonomy (NCBI): domain Eukaryota; kingdom Metazoa; phylum Chordata; class Aves; order Passeriformes; family Corcoracidae; genus Struthidea; species Struthidea cinerea. Next base: position 906,575 of record VZTI01000068.1, on the reverse strand, counting down.
TTCCAATGCCTCTGTGTGATTTTTCCTAAAGACTCTTTTAACAGAGAGAGTTTTACTGGGCAATAAAATAACTTTTTTTCTCTTTACAACAACTGAAACCTTATGTGAGTACAGAAAGTTTCATAATATCTCAGAGCTCTTTTTTCTGCATTCACAGCAGTGTAGTTGACATTAGAATTTAACTTGTTTGTGGGCCAGTCACCTAAAATGCTGTTTGGCAACAAGTGACCCACTACACTTGTGTCTGTACGCTGGCTCCTTCTCATCAATAGCAAATACAAATATTAAAAAAAAAATCTGCAGCTTCATAATTGGAGATCAGTGGTTTTTCTAAATTTAGTCACATTATTTTAATAAGTGGTAGTTTAAAAACTCTTTTCAAATAAGTGGTGTTTTATGACAGGATAACCCAGATGTCTGAACACCCTGCCTTTATGAAAGTGTTTTCTTGATTTTTTCTGGAGTCTTACAGCTGTAACTGTTCAGAAAGAGAGACAGCAGCACTGGTATCAGCTGCACTGTAAAACAGGGCTGTGCTTGTTTTGATACAACTTCCAAATCCCTGTGTGGTCTATAGCCCATTGAATGGCAAGATCTAGTGCCTGACAGAACAGCTGGGATCTCACCCATGCTCGAGCTGTCGTAGCCTATTGCAGGTCACTCCCAGGTAGTCCAGGCTCTCTAAAGAGAGTACTGTCATCTGAAAAATGATCTGCAGAATGCCTGAAATCTTAAAAAGGTTATCCTAAGTGTCTGTATAAAAGGCATAGAATTAGAGGCCAGTACAGCAAAAAGCTGTCATTTTGAACTACTTTTGCTCTCAACTGAGGATGAAGAGCATTTTGTATTACTTTGTTTAGTTGCAATACTCATTTCACTTGAAGCCTTGGAGAGGTCCTCAGATGCTGTTGGTTTTATAAGTTCATGGCTATCTCAGCTCTCTGCCCTGAGCACTTCAAGGATGCTGCTGCTCCCCAGCTGCTGCTCTACAGACTCTTGCCTGCACTTCTCCGCTTCTTCGTCTCTTTTCTTGTTGCTGCTCAAGACACAAAGTGGCTTCCTTTCATGGTATAAGCGAATGATTCGGGAAACATGTTGCATTAAAGCCAAGGCTCTGTTTAGCTAGCCAAACACATGGAAAAACAATTGCACTTTTGTCTGTGCAAACAGAGAGCAGCTGTTTGTCTCAAATGGTGCAGACTGTTCCTGCTCATGACACACTGGATATCAGAGGGTGCTGAGGATGCCCTGCATGAGTCTGTCTGCCCCTGTAATTCCCTTGCTCATTCTTAGTGACTGTTTTTAACCAATATGGGACTTAAATGAAATACAGTTCAGCATAATTATATTTGACCATGTAAGTAGACTGATACATAAAGTACTTTATTCATTATATGTGGCTTTGTTTTAGCAAATATAGTTTAGTTATAGATATACCAGGAAAAAAATACACTGAAAGGTAAACCCAAGCATGAAAAGACATTATTTTGGACTCTGTGTTCTTCTGACACTGACGCAGTATTTTACCCAGAGCCATCTTTAGCCATTTGAGTTATTTAACATTTTCAGAGCTGTTCTGTGGTAGGTATCAAATTGCACTATGCAGTAAAAATGCTTATAAAGTTAGACATGCAGTCACTGGTTTGCTTTACTGATGTGGCCCAGCCTGGGCCAGCTTTACCTGTGGGTATTTCTCACTGGGACTCACATTAAGTCAGTGATTTTACACACCAGTTCCCAATTAGGGCCATGGAAAGCAGTGACCTATATTCCCCTATTCCATATTTATGGATGGTTTGTGTTTCAGGGTATTAGGTTCTTATGTTATTACTCTCCAGATATGTACAGATAGCGTTAATTTACCTTCATGAGTAATTCCTGTTCGCTGTGTCGGCGTTTGCCTGACCGCTGAGCCGATCTGTCAGCGAAACTCCACCGCTTGCAGAGCTGAGACGTGTGCAGCCCAAAAGCCTCACGCTCCAAAGCAAGAATTGTTCTCATGGGCTCTTAGGTCAGCTCTTTTCCTCCTCTAATTTGTCCACTCTGTTTGTGGAGTTTGCTCAGCAATGGTTTAATTCTCTTCCTGGTGAAAAAAAGGGACTTGAATTCCCGTAGATTCCCATCATTTGGGAGGGAGGGAGGGAGGGGGAGACTATCTGAACCAATGATGAAGCCCTTGAGAACCTATGACTTTTTATATTATGTGACTTACTGTATTATGTTATAAAATAGATATGACTTTATTAGATGCATTTATTTTGTATTATGTAGTTTATAGACTATGTTGTTTAATTTCCAGTTTTTTTTTCAGTTGGAGACCAATTTGTTTGGAATACTATAGAAAATTCAGCCTCTTTTTCAAAAACAAAAGAAGTATGTAATATGTATATAATGAAAGTATGTAATGAAGCCTTGCTCAGGCAAACCATCCATACCACTCTGCAGTCACAGACCAAGATCGAGCATAAGAATTATGCACTTATATTTTTAATTCTGTAAATTGAGTTAATTTTCTCTGCTATGAGTTGTACCATGCTCTGCTGTTACCCAGTTTCTAGCCCACTGATGGAATAGCTTCACACTGGTGTAAAGATTGAACAAGAAACACATCTCTCAAGAGAAAAAATCTTGTTTATGCAAAGCCTGGATACTTGCCTACTCCCACACCACCCACTCTACAGCCAATTACACATTTGCTAGAGATATTTACAGAACTGAACACACATCTGCAATTTATTCTGTTCCGTCTAGTAACCTCAGTTATGGAGGAAAGGCCATGGTATGATTTTTTAACCTTCCAGCAACATGCAGTAGGTTGTGAATTGTGAGGTTCCAGCTTTACTAATCCTATCAAGATTGCATGAACTCTTAAAAAAAAAATACCAAAGATAAAAATCTAACTGGAAACATAACTCTTAGGACCTCTGATTTTCATCTCTTTTCCTCATTCCATTGTGACAATGTAAAGCTTAGCAGAGGGAGAGCAAATACTTCAGTGCTGCCTGTGTTTGCTTTTATGTAGAAGTTAGTCTTAGGTCTTAAGCTCTTCTGTGGCAGCACATTCAGCATCTCTGTAGCCTGGGCTCCTTGCTGAGCATGGGGATTCCTTTGCTTTATGGCTATGAGTGACCTATTAAAATAGAAGAAATCCTGTATCAGCATAAATGCAGGTTGTGTGTGTAAGTGTGTAAAAGAAGTTGAGCTCTGCACCCTCTCTCCTCCACTGTTCTCCTGCCTCAGATTTCTCTGCACTTGTTCTTGGTACCATAACATCCATCCTGCCATTGATTTCACTGGGACTTTCTGTTATATTAAAATTTAAGCTGCAGTTTACTGATCTAAGTGTAAGCTTCTGCCAGGAAGGTTGATCCTATCTTCACCTCCTTTTCATTTCCCTCTTTCCCTTTGCCTCCAACCAGACATGTATCTATTGCCTCCTTCCTCCATCCATGTCAGGCACATCAAGGAACTTAGTTTGCCTGGAGACAAGTCCTTTCATTTATTTGTTTTTGCTGGCACGGGATGAAAAGGATGAAAAGGGAGCGGTGCGCTGCTCCCAGAGCCAGCACAAAGGGACAGGAGCACCTCTTGGGACTGCAGGCACCAAGTCCTGCTATGAACCTTCCTCCCCTTTGAAAGGGGCTTGATATCTGGATCCACAGACTCCTTGGCAATTCAGGCTGAGCATATCCCTTTCTACGGGCAGAAAGAGTTGTGAGGCCCCGAATCAGATTACTGCTCCAGCTTTTAATAAGCAAACACTTTTTTTCCCACATTTCTTTTAAAAGTAAAATTAGTTTTTTACACCCTAAAGAGAGGGAAACCTCATTGTCACAAAAGGTGTTGTCACTAAGGGCTTTGTGTACAAATGCATGATGTGGTATGTGAGGTAGAAGGTGATGATGTGGTGATTAGCTGGTAGGATTTATTCAAGAGATAATAACAACTGGGAAGGCAAGCCTGTGTAGTTATCCACTTGTAAATAGCTCCTTTCTAGGTGGTAACAGCAATGAAAAGTACAAACAGTGTAGTTTTTTGTTCCTTTGTGACAAAATAACAGCCTTAAGTGGAAGTGTTTACTTTCACTCATTTCTCAACTCGTTCACATTTCATATTTAAATTAGATTTTAAAAAATGACACCTTGATTTCCATCTGTTTACTTGGAGGGCAGTGGTGCTTGGGAGGCAGGAGTGGGAGGAATGGTTCCCAGCATCTGCAGAGGAGCAAGGGGCGTGCAGGGGGGAAAGGATCCCATTGGAAAGATACCTCTTCCTTTAAAATGCTGGAAGCTTGGATGTTCCCTTGCAGAAGGCTGGAAAGCTGTGTTTCAGATGTTATGTTCTTCTAGCACCTAAGCCTTGCCCAAATTTTGCTGAAATCTGTCAGCAAGACAAGAAAAGCCAAAACAGATGTATCGACTCTTGAAACAAGCAGTGGTAAAGGCTGTATTTTCTTTTTTTTTTTGCTTTGCTTTTTCATTCTCAGTTTCAGGAGTTTAGTAACCTTCCCAGGTGAGAGCTGTGGCCATACCACAGGAATCAACCATTAAGTTTTCAATTTTAGAACTGTCCCAGAGCTTTTAAAAGTATCTAAAAGTTTGATTTGTTGGGTATCCTGCTGATGATGTCTCCAGGTCACTGACAATTGCAAAATGTTAACCCTTCAGCCCTGATTTCATGGGTGCCCATAAAGGATGGGTTCTTACTGACAGCATGGCCTGATATTTAATAGAAATCAGGGTCTTGTGGGTCTCTCATGCATGTATAAAACAGATGGATTTACTAACCACATGTGGAGGACTTTCCTCTGGAAGATCACTGTGAGTTTCAGAATACCATAATGAAGCAATTATAAGTTTGAGCTACTCAAACCTCCCAGCTGATCCTTGTGCCTGCCAGATTAGTAGGACATGAAAAAAGCATTTATTTATAATTATTGAGCGTATCTGTGTAACAGATATGTAAGCAGGCTGTCTCTGTAATGGATTTAATCTTAATTTTCATTAGCAAGAAGAAAAGCAAAAATATTACCATTGGGATATATTTTTCTTTTTGAAATAGTTATATTGTCAATTCTGGTATGACTTCTACTCTGTAAAATAATCAAAAGACACTCTTCTTTGAACAGCTCTGAAAGAAGTTATACTTAGAAATTTTTATTTTAGTTCTTAGGAAAATTGCTGAAAAACTTTCCAAGGTTGAAAATAACTCCTACATTTGCCATTTTTACTTGATGCTAATAAAGATTAAAAAAAAAAAAAAAGAAACCAAGAAGAAAATACATTTCTCCTTGCATTTTGGGAATAGTTTGTCTTAACGTAAAAATTTTCTGTGTGACTTTGGCTTACATCAGATGATAAGAAGGAATAGTAGTCAAGGAAGCATGTCCCAAACTATCCAAGTGCATGTAAATCACTGTGGATACAAATCATGAACAGAGCAAAGGGTTAAATCCAGTCTGTCTCATGGTGGATGACTGAGCCAGCCTCGTTTCAGACACAGCTTTCCCAACAACGGCTTGTTTCTCTGCAAAAACTTCTGAACTACCTTGGTCTCAAAGGGACGTGCTTTGCAGCAGAACATGGGCCTGGTTTGAGCTGTCAGCTGCTAGAAATCTGTTTCAGATCCACATAGAGTCCAGGAGTGAAATCCTGACTGCTCCGGTGTGAAAAGATTAGTGCAAGACTGGATTTCACACTCTCTACAGCATTTTTAAATATTTTCCTTCATACAGTTGCCACGTGTACAGTAATATTCACACCTTCAGTGGAAATTAATTGGTGGCAGTGTTTTCAACATCTCTTTATGCTGTTAATTGCTGATGCCAGAGCTACAATCAGTACCAAACAGCCCATCAAACCTTTTTGTTTGGTTGATCTTGGTGCTGTTAAAGGAGAAAAGTACAGTGTACTTGCAGAGTCTTTATGCTTTGCAGTTTTAGACCTTGAATATTCCCATTGCTGCCTAGATAACGGTGTAAAGTATCAGTACTGCCGAAAAACAGGATTTTTTCCACTATCTTTACTGTCTCATTGCATAATCTAGCTTTGGATTTGAGAATTCAAGCCTGCATTATATTTGATAACATTGATTGCTTTGGTATCTATTTGATCTGCATTTTTAATAGCATTTGTACTTTCTTAAAGAGTAGTTAACAAACAAACAAAACACCAAAAAGTCGCCAAAACCACACAATCAATCAAACAAAAAACAAACAAACAAAAAAAAACAAAAACAAAAACAAAAACAAACAAACAAACAAAAAAAAACAACAAAAAAGCAGAGTGGATTCTGGACACTGATACTGGCACTGAAATGTAAATGATAAATCCATGGAGGATTAGCACCTCACCCCCCTGCTGCTGGAGTGGGGCACACACATTTGCTGCTGTGGAAAGGGCAGTCCCCCCGCCCTCCCCAGCCACGCTGCCTCATGGCAGTTGTGTTCCTCTTCATCTGGATGGTTTTTTTAAAAATTTATCTCAAATTAAAGTGGCCATGTAATCACGGTCTTATCATACTGTTTTGAGATATATTACCTGTGGACTGTGCATGGCTGTTACTTGCTTTGTACCAGTGATGAACAGTTGGACTCACTGCATCTATAAATTTAAATGTCTTTTTAGGGCTGTTCCAAACAGCAGTGATCACTTAAGTCAAAGTCTGCAGTAGGAATTTCCAGCTTTTCATAATCTTTCACAGCACCCTTCTAAAAAGTGTGCCTAGGAAAAGAAAGAATATTTTTACAGGATTTTTTAATATATTAAATTCAAAGAAGTCCAGCAAGCCAGGCTTGGCTCCGCAGGAAGAGCTAACTAAAGCCTACAGTGCAAACAGCATCTGAATATCCAAAGATCTAGGCTAGCTGCCTATCCTCTAAGAACATTCCTGTAGTATTTATAAATATTAAGGTCATCCTGAGGCAGAACAAACAAAGAATTAGTGACAGGTATGCAATGTTTTTATTTAATAATTGGCTTTAAGGTAGTTGTGCAATTCCACACCCATGCCTGCAGCCAGTCTCTGACATCCCTTAGAAGGATCCCACAGTCATCCTCATCTCAGCTCCTGACCAACCCCAGCTCAGCTGTCCAGCCCTGATGCAGGCAGCCCCCTGCGAGGGAAGGGGCTTTGGTTTGGCTGGCGGGCAGTTTTCCCAGCAGGAAGATCAAGGGGTGTGGATGTACATCTGCAGGGCAGCTTGGCAAGACTGAGGAGGGGCAGGCAGCCAAAGATTGCTGTGGAGGAAAGAGCAATTACCAGTGAGGGGGAGGAAAGGTTGTACAGTTCCAAGTACAGCACAATCCTGATTTTGGCCAGTAAATGTCATGGTAACAAATTATTCTCGCCTCTTCTTGCCATCTTCAGTCCGATGATAAATGGCACGATGAATCTTTGCTAAGTTCTTTAAACAACAGGGTCCCAGATCCTTTCTGTTCAGATGTAAGCCCAAACTTGAAGTTTGTCTTTTTATGGGGACACCTGGATTTGATTAAACCTTCTGTATGTGCCATGGAAAACCCACAGAAAGACAGAGGTGCCTTTTCTGCTATCCCTGCTTCCATGAGCTGCTGTTTCCAGTGGCGGGAAATTGAAATACTCAACAATAAATGTTTATTGCTGAAATACTTAAATATTTGAAATCAATTAAGGGAGGGTTTTTTACATTTGAGTGTTGCTTTATTTAACTATTATTAGTTCTGTGGTTTTTAGATCACCACATCCTGACCAACAAAATGGTCGGAATTTATTCTGGGCTGTGTCATTTCTTGAAGTCCAAGGGATAAAAAGGGATGGTTATCTCTTGTCAAGCTCCTTGGAGAGCAATGAGGAAATGAGCAATAAAAGGTTCTTTGAGGCTCTTTTAACTGTAGTTTATAATCTATTATATTTACTGATGAGTGGAAACCAACAGAAATATTTTACATGTTTGTAATTACAAAGCCCTTAACAGCTGCAGCTATGAGATGAGCACTTACAGCTTTTTGAAATGTGTTTTTATAAATGTAACATTAAATCACAGTGTTTGTGTAAACCAGTGTCCTTAAGAAAATACCTGAGATGATAATATATGGGTCGATATATTCAGTCAGGGCTGGTTTGAGGGTGCTCACTTGCTCTTGCTTATTTTCTAACTTCAGTAGAGCAATGCATGATGTGAACATTTTTGGGGCAGGATTGATGATGACCAAAATGCACAAAGCACCTCTGCATTTTATTTCCCCTTGCTGCATGCAATGCTGAATGGGAAATCAGGGTGGGGAGAAGAAAACTGTGTGAGTTGAGGGCACTCAGCATAACAGAGGGCTCAGGACTGTGCAAACCTCTTCCTCATCACCAGGATTGGAGGACACAGCAAATGGCTCCACATTTCTTCATCCCTGAGGGAGCCAGGTCTGGAATTTGCAGAGACTCAGCCCTCAGGGGCACTGGTCAAGCAATTACTATGGAGAGAGCTTTCTACCCCCACGGTGGTTGGCTCTTTATTACCATCTCCTGTTCCTCATGGTTCTTTTTATGCAGTTTTAGGGTGGGACTGTGTTTTTCTATGTATTGTCCTCCTCTCTGCATTTCTCTTCTCATCTGGCTTGGGAGGACTTCTTGCATCTAATCCTCTCCACTGGGAATGATGAAACTAATAAGCCTTTTGGATCCAGTGCAAAGGATGGTACAAAGGGGACTGTTCTCAGCCCGTATGCATTGCGGGTTAATAGTACCACCAAGGGCAAATGATAAAACAAATACACTGAGAATGCAGATGTGTCAGCTCTTGTCTTCTACAAGAAAGTCACTCTTTGGCATCCAGATTGCTGTTCACTACTGTTGTGCCTGTACCATCTGCATTTACCCCATTGCAGCAGCCCTGGTGTGGGTGACTGGCTGGTCTGAAAGCTTGTTCCTCTGCCAGGGGCATTCCCCAAAGGCCCCTGAATACGCGTGACATGATCTAGCATGCAGAATTATCCAGTGCACACTTGCATGCGTGAACCTGGCCAAACACGAGTCCCATGCATTGGGATTCCAGTAACTCAAGAAGTCTGAGAATATGCAACAGTAAAACAAACATCAGCCATTCAACTTCCAAAAATTGCTTTAAGCCAGAAGAGACAATGTTGTTTCTGCAGGTCTGTTTTAAATCAACCCAAATATTATTTCAGAGCCACAGCTATAATTCAGTAAAACTTGATACAATCTTGGAAAGCCATAGAAGGTATTAGGAAATACCACTGGAAGTTGAGACCTACAGATACTGCAGTAATCTGCATTTTAAACTAAATAGACATGCCAGTTTAATACTGATTGGACACATTGCAGAGGATGATGGGTCACCTTTTCAATAAAAATCCTTAAAATATAGAAGGCTTTGTCTGCATGCAAAAACGGAACCATTTCCCTAATGCTACTTGCAGCTGAAATATTCATATATAGGAAGGATTACTGCCATGGGGATTTACTCAGTTATATCACTGATTGCCATACTTTGGTGATCATTTAGGCTACCAGTAAGGCTACTTCAAGGATCTTCAACTCTGCAGAGAAGTTCTGAGGGTAAGGGGTAAGGTGCAAGAGTCTACCATCCCTTCAGGGGCTGCTGCTGCCACTCTTCGTGTGCAGAGGCTCTAAGGAGAAGAGATTAAAGTCATCGGTGACATTTTTTATGAAATGTTACATTTTTGGATTGGGTTTGCTTCCACTATAATTTTTCTTAAATTGATAGCTACATTCTGTCCATTTTGCACAAATACGAATTGAGTTTCACCACACATTTTACTTGAGAGGGAAGTTAGCTGGCACACAAAAGTTAAATGACTTGGCATGTGAGAAAATCTGCTTTAGAGCTAGCATTGGAAGACACCAGAGCTACTTCCCACCTCTCCTGCATCCACTTCTGTCTTGTGCTTCTGCCTAAATAGAATTGAAAAATCATAGACTGATAGAATTGTTACTGCTGGAAAAGACTGGTTGGTCTAATAGCATCAAGTCCAGCCATTAGCCTGACATGCCATGTTCACCACTAAACCATGTTCCCGGGTGCCACATCCACACAGGTTTTTTAACACTTGCAAGGATGGTGGTACTATCACTTCCCTGGGCAGCCTGTTCCAATGTCTGACCACCTGTCCAGTGAGAAATTTTTTCTCATATCACAGGATCAAATAGGTTGGAAAAGACCTCTGAGATCATCATATCCAAGCTATGACCGAACACTATCATGTCAACTAGACCGTGGCACTAACCCTCCCCTGGTGCAACCTGAGGCTGTTTCCTCTTGCTCTGTCACTTGGTGTCTGGGAGAAGGGACCAACCCCCACCTGGCTACAGCCTCCTTTCAGGGAGTTGTAGAGAGGGATGAGGTCTCCCCTGAGCTGCCTTTTCTTCAGGCTTAACAGCCACAGCTCCCTCAGCTGCTCCTCATCAGACTTGTGCTCCAGACAGACTCTTCAGCAGCTCTGTTGCCCTTCTCTGGACACACTCCAGCATCTCAATGTCTTCCTTGTAGTGAGGGGCCCAGAGCTGGACACAGGATCTGAGGTGTGGCCTCAGCAGTGCTGAGTACAGGGGGACAATTCCTGCCCTGGTCCTGCTGGCCACAATTTCTGATAAAGGCCAGGACACCAATGGCCTTCTTGGCCACCTGGGCACACCCTGGCTCATGTTCAGTCGCTGTTGACCAGCACCCCCAGGTCCTTTTCCAAGGGCAGCTTTCCAGCCACTGTTCCCCAGCCTGCAGTGCTGCAGGGGGTTGTTGTGACCCAAGTGCAGGACCCAGCACTTGACCTTGTTGAACCTCATAAAATTGGCCCCAACCCATTGATCCAGCCTGTCCATATAAAATAAAGCATGAAAATTTCTGGTGATACTTGTTTCATAGCTTCCTTCTTACAGACTCAAGGTGACTTACGAGTAAGATAACCTTCTAGTGAATGCATTGTTTCCATTGAAACACCAGGACAATATTATTATTCACTTAGGGTCCATATTTTTTTCATTAAAATACAGATCTAGACACTACACACATTTTTTTGACCTTTTTACCAAACACTGTAATGTTATGATTAGATACAGAGAAGGCTTAATGTCTTTGAGGAATCAGTATTATCCTTCTTTTCCTGCAGTTTTTTTACCATGTTGGTGTGACTTTTTCTCTGTTTAAGTGTTTTAAGATATACAGTGCTGTCTGTCAGAATATTTCTATCAAGACTATTTTGCTTGAAAATGGCCTATGATCGTACAAAACCTCCAGTGTTTATATTTGTTGTAGCTTTTACAAACAAAATACTAGCATATTTGAAATTAATTAATAAGCCGTACTTGGTGAAGGAAATTAAAACCAGTCACATGGCAGTGACATTTGAATCTGTCCTAGTACTGACTTCATCTTCCATGACATTATTTCTTAAAATTTGGATCCATTTGGTTCATGTTATACCAGTGGAGGTTTTGGCACTGAATGTAGTGAAGTCATCATCCAGACCTTGCCCTGAGCCTGGAAACATGGTGCGTATTTTTACTATGATTACCAAGAGCTGAGTAAAATGATTTCTAAGAAAGTGTTTAAGACAAACTAAGGATAACAGACTGCAATAGCCAGAGCTGTCTTCATAGAATCATAGAATGGTTTGGGTTGGAAGGGACCTTAAAGATCATCTCATTCCAATCCCCTGCTGTGGACAGGGACACCTTTCAGTAGGCCAGATTGCTCAAAGCTCCATCCAGCCTGGCCTTAAACAGTTCCAGGGATGGGGCATCCACAGCTTCTCTGAGCAGCCTGTGCCAGTGCCTCACCACACTCATAGTAAAGAATTTCTTCCTAATATCTAATCCAAACCAACTCTCTTCTAGTTTGAAGCCTTTCCCCCTTGACCTGTCACTCCAGGCCCTTGTGAAAATAGTCCCTCCCCATCTTTCTTGTAGGCTCGTTTTAGGTACTGGAAGGCCACCATAAGGTCACCCAGAAACCTTCTCTTTTCCAGGCTGAACAAACCTAATTCCCTTAGCTGTTCCTTATAGGAGAAGTGTTCCATCCTTCTGATCATCTTTGTGGCCTCCTTTGGACTTGTTTCAGCAGTCGATGTCCTTCCTGTGCTGGGGACCCCAGAGCTGGATGTCCCATATTGTTTGCAAAGCACCATTGATACCATAAAATATCACTGATACAAGAAAAAATATCATTGTTATAAGAAAAAATGATTGATGTAGGACCTCAAAATTCCAAAGATTTGAAAGTTGAATTCCACCGATTTGAAAGTTGAAGTGATGTTTCAAAAAAAATTATGGAAAATTAACCTTGCCAGATTAATTCTAAGAAATGTGGGGGCTTTTAAGAGTACCAAATGAGATGATGTGAAGAGTTCTGGGGGTTTTGACTGCCCAGGCGTTGATAGTACATCTGTGTAATTAACCTAACAAAATAAAGCCTAATGCGTAACTCGTTTTGCTGCTTGCTTTCTCCTCAGGTTTGCCAATTTGTCGTATCTGTCAACGGCCTCAATGTTCTCCATGTGGATTACAGGACAGTGAGCAACCTCATCCTGACCGGCCCTCGAACAATTGTGATGGAAGTGATGGAAGAAATGGAGGCCTGAGAAGGCAAAAAACCCTATTACTGGACATTTTTGTGAGAGAAATAGCAACAACCATGGAGTGGCATGACACAAGGCAGCAGAATGTTGCTGTGTCTAAACAGATGATTTTGCTTTTAGGGGAGGGGGCTTTCTTTCATTTAACAGTAACAGCACTGGTGATTATGCTAAGATGTGAACAATAAATACCAGCATATTTTCACTACGGACTTCTCTATGCCCAACAGAGACAAGATCAGGGCCTTTAGGTGGTCTGTCCAGCCATGGCTGCATCGGTCAGAATGGGTTCCAGCCTAAGAGGCCGTGCATATTTCCTCACAGTCCACCACTGGATCAAAGCACTTCAGGAGGTGAAAGAGCCAAACACTGTGGGGTCAGGATGTCACAGATGGTTTTCATGACATATTGACGTTAGTAAACATTGTCCTGGTGTCCAGCTTTGTCCCTGGAGCACGTGCAGTCACAGTTGCTCTCTCCTTGGGCCGAGGGACAGCTGACTAAATCCTGGCTTGATTACAGTCAAACATAAACGAACTGCAAATGCATGAGAAAAGGTGTCTGTGCTTTGTAGAGGATTGTCTGGTATGAATGCTTGGGCCTGACTGAGTATACAGGTTAGTTAGTCTAGGAAGAAAATGGAAAAACGTGTGGTACTTTTACAAAAACTGCCTTTGAAAATTGGTCCTTTAGTTTCAATGCCTGTGTGCTGGATTAGGTGCTGAGTATAAAATATTGATTTTGAGGTTTTTTCCGTATCTGTAAAAGAAAGGTGCCTCATCCTTGCATTTCATCACTTTGGAGAAATTTTGGACAGCTTAATTCCTAGAAGAAGAACATTTGGCAGGTTGCAGTGGGAAATTCACAGTGTTAGCATAAGGAATGATGCATCCAGGTGCTCCAGTAGCGAAAGTACACTTCAAATTGAAGCAATGTACTTGAATGTACATTAAGCTTATTAGCACTTTCCAATCATCTGCTGTGTTGCAAAGAACCAGCTTCCCACACGAGCTGAATTTGACACTATTACGAATAAAACATTGTTTCTGAAACAGTAGAATTTCTTCATTGATGAATTCATGAAAGAAATATTTTTTAAAAACATATATAAAAATTTCGTATTCTGCAGTTAGGTGGCTCTTCAATTAGAAGGTAAGGGGACTGCATGGGGTTTTTTTTATCTTTGAACTGAATAAATGCATCGTGCTCCACAAAATTATCAATATATTTTGCAGATTTTCTCTGCTGTCTAAATTTTACAATTAAAGCTTGACTTTCTATATGCACATACCACATATCATTCAATTATGGGGTGGGGAAAGTATTTTTCCTCAAATAATTTTGAAATATGTTTTATATTAAAAATTGTTCTCACTAAATAAATTGCTCTTTCAGTATGTTTTTCACTCACTCAAACACTTTTGCTTCAGAGATACAGCAAGTCTTCAAACTCACATATGCCTGCAGCTTTGTAGGAAGAAGTCTTTGTGTTCTTTGTTTCTGGTTTTGTATATCTGTGGTTGTATTTTCACCAAGAAAACCTCTCATATTCCACTAATATGCAGCAGTGCAGGGAGGTATAAAACTGCAGCTGCTAACTTGATACTAACCAAGCACAAGAGTGTTTGGAGGGTTTGTTCAAAGTGTCATCTGCTATGACCATTCTTGATCCCAATTGTACTCCCCAACATTTTGGTACACATGTATAACCCACAGCAGGTTACATTTTACAGTTCAGCTAAAATAAATAGTTGGGCACATAATGGTATATGAGATTGTAATAACTGTCCGTGGTATCCACTCAGAACAGTTGGAAAGAATCTTGTTGTTCCAGAAATGTTTCAGTATGCTATAAGTATTTTGAGTTTGTGAATCCAGGAATGCTTCTCCAAATATTTCTATTTAATTTCTATTTTTTTTCCTGGGTTGTTTTGGTGGCTTAGCCCCTTTAAAATAGAAATTCTGCATGTTAGGCTAAGTTAAATATTACAATGTGAAGGATTTTGTTAGCAAAATGCTAATGATTCTCTCTAATGCCATCATGGATTCTTCTGTATTACATCTCTTGCCTTAGTTAATATTCTGCTACAAGTTCTCTGTAGCTTACAGATAATTAAGAAACTGGGTCAGAATTTGGCTTAATAATGCATTACAGAGTGCACTTCAGACTGGAGCAAAAAGAGTGGGAATGGGGGCAGGGAGGAATCTGTGCATTTCATTATGTTACAGATTGGAGATGGCATCTTGATTCACAAGATACATTAGTCTCTATCACAATTTGAGCACTGCTACTTGCCTTCTGTTTTACAGGCATTTCCATATTGTGTTCTCAGCTTGATTGACAATCTGGGATTTAATTAATTCTTCCCTCTTCAATGTGACAAAGGTATTCAAATTGTGTCTGCAATGAAATTTTGTATTTTGGAAAAAAGGACGCAAAGTAAACAATTAAATTGCAGTTTGTGTGCACACAGTGCTGCAAATGCTTCGAGACATCCCACAGGAGTCAGTGTCAAACTCTCATGCACTTCAGAGGGCACAGAATTTTGAAAATAACAGAGCACCTTGCTTTCTGCAAAGTGCCAGGGGAAATGTAAGATTATTCACAGAAGTGAGGCATTTCAAGAGATGCCTGAATATCACAGTGTAGAATGAAGCAAGAAACTAGAAATTAAATAAACAAACCCTGATATCAGCAGTAATAGCTTCATTAAAAAGACAGGCATTTTTGTAAGACTTACTCTCTTCTGTGATCGCATTTTTGGTTACTACTGATCTTGTGAGATCCTTTAATAAATCTTTAAGCCTTAATCACTCAAATTAGTGCCATTCCTCTGTACATGTACATTTGCAAATCATTTATGGACATCTTTAAGCAATGTAATATGTAATTAAATTCAAGCAGCAGTTAAGCTAATTGGAGCATTAAATCAGTGCAATATTTCTCTTTTTTTTTTCCTGTTATATTTCCTACAAGATACATAATTTTGATTATCTTTTTCAAGATCAAATACTGTAGTATTGAACACAACTGGTTCCACAACTAGTCCCAGGGAAGGCATTTCATTCACACAATGATGCAGTAATCCACTTCAGGTGTATCAGAACTTAAATGTCTGCATTTTAAGTCTGCATAGAAGCTGTAAATAAAACTTTCAGAATTAAAAAGACATCATGGTGTCATAGCAGCATCTGAAATTAGTGGGTGTGGCCTGCTGTACCTTCTTCTATGAGAATACATTCAGGAAGAGGTTTGGAATGAGAAGATCATGCAGTAGCACTGTTTTTCAAAGTGTTTTTCATATTTTTTTCTTCATTTTCTACTTATACCCTCACTAATGACTAAAGAGTGCTAGGGATGTGTCAAATTCTGTCCCAGAATTACTGGTTTAAGGGTCAGCTTGTTCCCTTAGCACAGTCTGGATCTCTGAGAAACTTGCCCCAGTGTGGTTCAGAGAATAACATGAGATTTGAATCTGGGAACATTTGTTGTGCCTCTTGGCCTTCAGATCAGACACAGTCTCTGTGCTGACTTGATGTACTACCATGGACGTAAACAAAAGAGAGTAGTCTGAGGATTAGGAAGAAGAAGCAACTGACTTCTTTCTTCTGTGCTGACAGCTATGATGCATAGAGGTTTCCTTATGGACAGAGAGAGAATGATCAAATTATAGGGTAATGCTCTAATAATTTCAGATAATACTGGGAATTAAATATTAATTTTTAATGTTAATTTTTCTAGATAAGCATTATTCTAATTTTAGGGACAGGAGAAACCAAAACAATATGTTTTGCAAAAGTGTTTGCCTAATGCAAGACAGACTGAGAAATCATTCATTGCAATTATGAGTATTTTCTTCCCTGTGTGTAATTGGAACTAGACCACTTATGTAAGTGAAAAAGCATGTGTACATCACATATATAAGTACAGTTAGACCACACCACTCTTCAAACAAAATGAGAGAACTTCCAACCTTTTACAATAAAATTGTCATTAAGGATTTTAATAAATCACCCTTTTAAAATGTATTTATCGGGTGAGTGATGTGGCTTATATTTTTCATTTTTATGTGATACTTACAAAAACAGAAATAGTACCTGCCAATTCAGTAATTCTCTTTGTATACTCACAGTGCAGATAAAAATATCATTTACGTTCCAGAGAGGCTGAGTGATTCTAAACCATTAGATTTCTCTACAAACTTGTACATAAATAAATATTTATACCTTAATTTTTAAAAGGAGACATTTAATGCAAGAGAGAATTTAAGAATGTCAAAGGATGTCACAGGAATCAATGATACAATTAATTTATAGTATCAAGACAGTGTTTCACATATAGCTACTTAGTCTTTGTACTTGCAGTTCCTGCAGAAAATTCTGAAATATTCAGAAGGGAGTAGCTTTAACTGTCAAACTGAATGTCCTCTAGGAAAATGCCTGTTGTTTTGCAGTTAGGTATCCACTCCCAAATTGGACATGGGAGCTGTGCATTTCCAGTACTGTTGAAACTCAAGGTTCATAAGCACACACTTAAAATGCAACGCTTAGCTTTAAGAGCGGGGGTTTGAAGCAGACACTGCACTACTGTAGGTCGCACATTGTAATGCCTCTTCTACAAAAATGCTGCCATACGCTCATAGGTTTCCCATCCTGTGTCACCATAACTCTCCTTGAACTTAGAGTACAACAGTCTCTTTTGGTATGGCCTTGTCAAATAATAATCATAGTTTCTTTCCAGAATTTGTGGGTGATTTGCTGAGGAAAACTCTCTTTTTATGTGCAGCCTCTTGCTTCTGTTCCTAAGGTGCTTCTACCCAGAGACGTCTACAAACTGCTCTCTAGATTACAGTACATAGACAGCTAATGGTATACTGACCACTTCAAATAGTCATTTCCATCAGGCTTGAGCAGCTGAACTCCTCCTCTCCAGGGAAATGCTCCCATTTCTCCTGCTGCTGCATGCACCCAAGCAGGCCAAGGTGGGGAACACTGGTCAAAAGGAAAGCCCACACCCACCAGACTGTTATGCCTTTACCAGTGATTTATGGATATATTTAATTTTCTTTCCTATACTACTTATTTTGCTGCATAGTTGACATTGGTCCTACTTTATTCTTCCAGCTCAGAAATTCCTTCTGGAAGATCTTGATGCTCCTGCTTTCTTCATATTTTTACTAGTCTGTTTTTGAGTGCCTCTTTACCATGATCACCATCACTAGCTTTTCATAAATTAGCTCTGCTTATTTATCAACGCTAATATTTCAGGAAAACAGGTGAATTTACTATCAAATGTTAACTCACATATAAACAAAGCCTCGAGGCAAGAGAACAAAGTAAGAAAAAGTTACCAGAAATGATGGAATAATATTCATTTTAGATATAAAATGCCACCACATCTACTCTTAACAAAGCTGCATATGATTCATAACACGGTATGAGCCACAGCTTTCATGGACTTTCTCAGATTATGGAGACAAAAGGAGACAGACCTCCAAAGTGTGGTGTTTTCTTTGGGTCTCTGGATGAGCTACCCACAGTTTCCCTTCCTCCCACACCAGCTGGAGCACAGCCTCCCAACCATAGCTAGGCTCGGAACCACATAAACTCTCATCTTCACTGCTAACTGTAAAGACTGCAGATTTTTATAATTACATTTTGTTTTCCACTTCAGGTGTTAGAGTTTCTTTTATTAAACAGCAAAACAATTAATTTCTCCATCTATCTGATAAAGAAATACTCCTTTTTTCCCCCTTATGTTTCTAGTGGGACATGTGATGAACAGAAATACTTTTCAGTTTGTACTCAAGCATGACTCAGGGAATACTTGGTCTTACCTGCCCTTCTCAGGCAAACCTCCTCTGGGAAAATTTCATGAAAATTTCCTGAAAACCTGAGCAAAACCTGCAATATGATGCCTATTAGTAGATCATAGCTGGAAAATACATAGTATGTTCAAATAATTATTAAAAAAAAAAAAGAAAAAAAGAGACAAGTTAGCTTGTTTTAAAACTCTTGTTGATGATTTTGAAGTAGAAACAAAACTAGTGTAGGCCACAGAAGAGAATCCATCAGGCTGGTGCAGTGAAGGGGTGTAGTATGGAAAGGTTCTGTCATAGAACGATAGAATGGTTTGGGTTGGAAGGGACCTTAGAGATCATCTAATTCCATTCCCCTGCCATGGGCAGGTACACCTTCCACTAGACCAGGCTGCTCAGAGCCCCATCCAATCCAGCCTTGAGCACTCACAAGGATGAGACAGTCCCATAATGTCCTATTAAGTTTCTTAATACCATCCCAGAGAGAAAAAGTGTTGTAGTTTCATGGCTAGATTTACAATTTATGTTCTTAACCCTGCCTTTTCAATAAGAACAAAGTTGTAATTAATGCTTTTACATTTATGAACATTCAATCCTAAAATGCAGTACGTAAGAATATAGTAAAGATATGTTTATTTGGGAAATATCTCCATTTCAAGTATAACAAACTACCCAAACAAAACATATCCTTTAACAAAAAAAGTTTCTTAATTTACAATATGAAGTAATTAAAATTTTTTTCCTATCTTCTATTTATAAAATAGAATGCAAACACTGCATGTAACAACTAAAAATAAATACACGTGCAGGCTTGACTGAACAACTGCTTTGTCAATGGAGTCCAGCAATGGGGCTAAACTGAGTGCTTCAGGTTTATTAGCAAAAGTTTAATTAAGCGTGATGTTGAGCAAAGCCTGGGAAATACTAAGTGATTACACTCAGAAGTGCTTAGTAGTTTGCAGGATCAGGAATCCATTTACTTTCTGTTCTCAAAGTGCCCTAACAGCCTTGCTTTGTCTGCAAAATATTTCTAGAAACATGATAAGATTTTCTTAAAACTCATTTAAAAATTGCAGATGGAATGTACTAGCTTTTATGGCTTAACTTGGAAAGGAAGAAACATGAAAGTATTTGATCTTAATGTTACATTTTCCTGGTGTCTTGTTTTATAAGCATTTTCAGCTCAAATGCTTTTGAAGATAACTTTATGCACCCTTTTGTTTGTTACTGCAGCTGGGAAGTGTGTGTGGTTTTTTTGTTTTGCCAGAATAAACAAGATCCTGTTGAATATTAAAATATTCAATATTTCATTTTCTATTATACTCCATCAGGTGAACTGTCTATTAAATGCTTAAAAGATGCATTTACAAAAGAGTACTGAGTTACCCTCTTAATGTTTGATTTACATGATAAAATGTGTGTTATTGTGTGTTACACTTTTGTTTCATTTCCTGCTGTACATGACTGTATTATTGTTCATTCTCCTAAGAGGTTATTTTCTGGGGGTTATTGATTCACATTCCTTATACTAGCATCAGTATTCCATTTAAATATAAATTCCCTGGACCTCATCTCCTATAGTTAGAGAATAAAATCTCTTCTGGTTCAGAAATTTTAATTTGGGAGATGAAGGCACAAAAAACATTTACCTTAACTCTTGCTGATTACTGCTTGTTTCTCAAAAATCAGACAATGCTGTCTTAATGTGCAGAGCTCCAGGAAGTCATCTAATACAGGAATAAAAACTTCATGATTAGGATCAAATTGTCCACATCTTAAAGGCTCTTTGATGATACCCTTTTCCAGTAGTTCTCATGATTAACTCCTAACAATGGGCTTGTGATTGCGAAGATGACCTTTGGCACACGGGTTAATGCAGTGCTCTTTTCCCAGCACTGCAGATAGTCTGAAAAAACATCACAGCAGGGTGATGGCATCTACTTCTACTTACCTAATTGGAACCGGAGCTCAGAAACCAGGGGCTTGATTCTGTTGCATACACATAAATGTCAAGTGCCATCGAAGATGCTTTTAGGGTATTTGAGACATTCTTCTGTAGCAGAGCGCACCTTCAGGGAAGTCTATGACCCCTCAAAATCACATCTAGAGACTAAGTCCCAAAGGACATCTTAAATATTATAGGATACTTCAAAATGCATTGGACACCTCTGTGTGAACAACTGAATGACATCCCTAATAATCACCACTTAACATCAGCTAATTCAATTGTCTCACTGCTGGTATTTTGGAGTTACCCAGCTGTATATTCAATTAGCAATGCTGATGGAAAAGAACATCCTGGCTATCTAGCCAATTCCCAGAAAAGCTGCTGCACACTTATATCATGTAGAACTGACTGTGATGATGTGCTGTTATTAAATGTCTCAAGAAATGTGTCTCTTTTTCCTTTCCTCTTATGCTTTTAGTCAAGATGCAAAGTGGCCTCTCACCCAAAGATCACTTTGCTTCTGAATTGTCTATTGCCAGTCAAGGGGACCAGAGCCATTGCCAGCTGAGCTGTAATCTGTGTATATAAATGATCATATATAATTACTTCCTGCATGTTTCAACCGATTGTCCTGATTTTTGGGTGTTACTGTTTTTAAGCTGTCCTGAAAAGTACTAATTTCACCCAAGGAGTCACAGCAAGACAGCAACTGCTCCCATTAGAGAAATGGGATTTTATGAAGGAGGAGCAGCTACTGCAGACCCAGCATATGAGAACAGATGCAGCAGCAGCTGAGTATTTCCACATAAACCTAGGTTTTATTGCACTGCTTACAATATGACAGGTATTGTAGCTCTTGGGTGCCTTGAGGTATTTATATACCACCCTACACGTCAGTGATGGCTCTCCCTACTATGTCCCTTGCACCACAGTCAGTCACAACTCAGTGTTTGACATCTCAGCCTTTGTACAAGGCGAGTTTCTGCTCACCCCTGTAGCAGAAGGGGGCACAGGCAGCATCCAAACACAAGTGAGGTAACTGAAGCGAAATTTATAGAGAATTTAGGTGCTGACATAAAAAAACCAAACATTAAAACCCCTGTTAACTCACACACGTGTTTAGAGGGCCATTGGGATTGAAGATTTCACCACTAGTTACCTAACATGTGGTGACTGTAGCATTACTAGCTGGCTTATACCTCTTCATAATGTTCATGTTCTTCATGGTTTTACAGGACATCCTCAGGGTCCCCCACCCCCACATCCACCACTCTCCAAGTGTTACCACATGAGCTTCTAGATCCAATGTACATGAAGTAAAATTCATGTGGGTGTCCTGGATATCTAAGGCCATCAAGGAAACCTGCAGAGGAGCAGAGCTGAAACTCAGTCTCTCAAAACCTTGGCCAGTGTGCAGCCTGCAGGACAGCCGTTCAGAGAGCAAGCAAGGCACACGCTCCCTAATGCAGAAGACAGCAGTGCCCCATATTGACTGCAACCCACAGGCTCCACGGCTGTGGAAAAATATTTCCCTTTATGTATTTTGAGTCTTCTGTAGCCATAAATGTGTTATCTGCAGCCTTGTACTTCAGTTTTGGCAGACTCTTGTCACCAGTGTGCCAAGTACCCGTCATGTGCGGTCAACCTGCGAGCTCCTCAGCTCCACGGTCCTCTTCCAGCTCCTCTCCAAGCTCCTCTTGCTCCCAGGCTGTCCTGGCGAGAGGCTCCGTCTGCAGGCAGCCCCCGTGCCAGACCCAGCCGGCCGAGCTCCCTGAGGGCCGGCCCCGGCGCAGGCGGCCTCCGGGTGCAGCGTGTGGGAGGACGCGGAGGCCGAGCGCTGCTTGCGCAACTCCCCGCGCCGCGCAGCCAAGCCGTGTTCACCCGAGCACGGCCACGGAAACGGTCTGCGGTCTGTGGGCAGCGGGGCCGAGCACAGAACACTCTCAGCAGCTGTGCACTCCAGGATTTGTCCAGCACATTCCTGCCTGTCGCTAAAAGCAAGCATCGGGAAGCCCACAGGCTTTTCAAAGGAATAAATTCATAGCTAAATAATGAGTAGTGCTACAGTTCACACAATATTTTCAGTACAATAACATGAGTGGGAATTTGTAAGTAAATATGACAGGTTAACATCTTTTGAACTTTGACAGCTGTAAAATGTGGGTTTCATTCTTGCAAAAAGACTGAGAATTATGAAGAGTTCGGATGTTTAATTTTACCTCCATTAATAATTCTGATTTTGTTACTGGCATTAATCACACACTGAAGGCCCTATGAATCTTACATACTCACTAAGCAAGTGAAGAAAATCAATGCTAGTTTAACAAATAGTGTTGAAAATTCTTTGAGAATGCAGTTAGGCAAATGACAATAGCGATTATAAATATTTATGGTGACCTTCTGTTTAATTTACCTGCTGGAAAATCAGAAATAATTCCATTAAGTGTACAAAAATGCCAGCTGACTATAACATTAGAGGCAAAATCACAGTCTGACTTCTTACTGGCAGGCTAATTTTAACAGCAGAAAGACAGCTCATATTTAGGACATTACTTTTTAAATCTGCACTGGACTTGACCACCAAATGCAGCCTTGGTTTAAAAATAAATGCTACTCAACGTGAGAAGCACAAATTTGACCATGATGATTTTCTAAATCAACCTCTAAAAAAAAAAGTCAACAGAAAGAAGACTGGATGCTCCTTGTGCTGGTAAAGAATTATTAACCTGTTCCACTGACATGCAGGGTAGAGATTCAGCATCACTAAAGCACTGAGTGTCATTTGGGCCCTTGTTTTAATGGGCCACTTTCAGTGTGGCACACCAAGCTCTCACCTAATCCTCTGAACTCAGAAACAAGCCACAGCACGGCACCCTTACTGTGTTCCTCTGGTGCATTTTTTCAACAAAAATATAACATGTAGTAAGAATGTGGTACACTGGAGAAACAAAATTGTTCTTCACTTTTTTCCAGTTATGTCTTTTTACATTAGTGTGCAGGCAATAACTACCCAAGTTTTTAAAAATATCAGCAGATATAATGCAAAGAAAATGAAATTTAGACTGCAGAGAAGGGCAGAAACATGATTTTAGGAAATGTACCTTTATGCTTTATAGTTGATGTCAGTTACAAAATACCTTGTTACTGCCCGTTCCTTTCTCTGATACAGTACAGAGCAGCTAATGGACAGATATCTGGATGGTTCTGCATCACCTGGTGGAGAACTGCTCAAGAAGAGCTGCTGGGTGTGAGCTGAGCCTGAAGATTACAGAATTTCCAAGGTGCTTATAGCTCACTTTGAAATAAGCTATTCTCCCTCTTCCCTATCAGTGAGTTTTGCTCTTCATTGTAATGGAACACAGTCAAATCCCAAATAAGCTGCTTTTATCAGTGCACAGATTCAAGTCCCTATTGTAGACTCCTACAGCTTGCATATTTTAGGCCCAATGCAGAATTATTTTACTGCGGAAGTCTCATTGTCCAAACCCACATTCTCCTCCTGTTCAGCTTCCCAGACTTTCCAGGCTGGCAGCCTAAACAGTGACAGAGCACAGGGAACACAAGAGGGGAAGCCCTCTAAAATTAATATCAGTCAGATAACAGTCTGATTCCCACCCCTGGAGAGCTACCTCTTCTATATGGGAGGCAGGAAGGCAAGTTATTCCTTCGGCTGGCTTTGGGAAAAAATAATTGATCAGGATGAGATAGAATTGTGATGCATCTTGATGTAGTTGAACTGCTGTCTAATTGTCTGTATACTCGGCCTCTCACACAGGCTAATATTAGCTCCAGCAAGCCAGCATATGCAAAACCAATGTGAACATACAGACTGTTACTACAAGAACTCACACACTCACTTCCCAGTGCAAAAGCATTCAGAGTTTTCAGATTTTAAGGACTAATTTG
The DNA here is from genome assembly GCA_013397865.1 of Struthidea cinerea. Classification (NCBI taxonomy): domain Eukaryota; kingdom Metazoa; phylum Chordata; class Aves; order Passeriformes; family Corcoracidae; genus Struthidea; species Struthidea cinerea. The sequence continues at coordinate 882,321 of VZTI01000068.1, read as the reverse complement.
TCAGGTTAAACTTTGCTATTTGAAGGGACAGATTGGCTGATGACTCAAACAGCAGTAACTCCTTTCCATGTGCTGGACAATAATAACAATAATAGATTTATGATTAACTACTATTTTTATTATTACAAAAAACAACATTGTGAAATGCCCAGTGGCCTAAAGTATGTGTTTTGACTGTTCTTCCAAGACTATAAACCTCAGGACAGAGATTTTGATTGTGTAGGACAGTGAAGAACATATACTATTCCACCACTATCTCTGAAGATGATGCTGTAAGAAACACTGTATAAGAAACAAGACATTATTTTTATTATTTTTTGTAACATGTCTGACCTCAAACACTGTGTTAAACAGGCCACAGATAAGCATTTTTCTGTGTAAGACAAAGACCATGACTGTGGCCAGTCCCAATATTACAAGAACATTTAAACTATCGTTTATGAAAGATGCTACCAATAAATTAAAGATTACAAAAGGGTCCAAACAGTGATAATGAAAAGGAAACAGCAAAAAAGTGATGATATGTGGGTTATGGTACTTGGTCAAGAAGCCTGAGATGAGAAGTCAGTCACTACATTTTAATAAAAAAATACTAGCAAATTATGTAGAGTCATGGATGGAGTATTGCCAAATATCCTATTTTTACCTGTTTTTGTGGAGAACATGGATTGAGGTGATGTTTAGAGCAAGAACCAAATACTGCCAAAGTTTTATAACAGCATAAAATACAGTCTCTGAGTGTTGAGAGTGAGTGAAGGAGAAAAAAAAAAGGCTAACCCAAAAGCTTTTCAGATGTTATCTGCTTTTCGTGATTGTAGACTATTGCCTCTCCTTTTTTCCACTTTCTCATTCTTGGTCACAATACCCTATAATTCTTTAAATCATCAGCTCGCTTTGGAGCACAGTTTCTGATGGCTCTTTCTTTAAGGCTAGAGTATATATTTGCTTTCCTCCTGTGTAATTTCCTGTTATTGTTGACTTTATATTTAAGGTGCTTAAATTATGTTCAGTGGGAAGTGTCCAAGCACTTCCTGGGTGCATTGCAACCCAGAGCTAATTCTGCAACAGATGCAGAACCAAAACAGACTCCTTCTCTTTCTCACAGCAATTCTTAGCAAACCAAAATGACCGTCTCAGGGAGAGCTCAAAGACTACAGGCACAGGCACTCTTGCAGTGCAGGTACCACTGTCTGACCTCAGCTGCCACCCTGAGCAGCACCACAGTCCATTCCACAGCAGCAGTTTTTCCTCCTCCTTGGAGACTCAAGGGGTTGGCTTTGGCTGAGTGGAACCTTTCTGCACAGTAATCCAGGTCTTTACAGTCGATAATTTCTTTACTCTTATAATGTAGATAAAAGAATTGTGTTTTAACAGACCCAGTACTTGAATTTGTATCTGCAAAAGCATAAAAGATAGAGGTTTGTGAATACAAAGAAGAGCTGTTTATCCAAGACTGCCCCCCTCTGTTATGGCTTCACAGCTAAAAAAAAAAAAGCTTCAAACTGCTGTAAATTCTTCTCATACCTGATAAAGTGAGATTTCCAGTATACTGATTTTTAGAATTGGTATTTATTGGAAAAATAAAACTCAAATAAAATAAAACATAAATAAAAAGTTAAATACTCCGGAAATATAAACATGGAAGGCATACTGAATTTCTTCAGTGAGTATTTGAGTAGGGGTAATTTTATTGAGCTGTTTACAGCAAATAAAAATATTAATATTTCTCTTGGATTTTCTCTACTTGCATTTTGTGTAAAATTACTCTAAAATACAGGCTACAATTTTTTACAAAAAGTTTTTACAAAATTTTTTTGTTTTTTCTTTGGCAAAGACAAATCTCAGGATCATTTCTCTTTCATAAAGTTTCTGCTAAGGTCAATTCAGTATGTTATTCAGGGAAAGATAACTTTATATGTTTAACATATGCTTAAATAAATATTGGAAAACTAAGTCTATTTCTGAAAATTCCAACTGTAATGCTTAAAAATGAATAGGGGAACAAAGTACCCATGTCTGAATCTCACCATCCACTTCAAATCCCTTAAAACAAAAGCAGCAAAGAGAAGGCTGTTGAAAACTGAACAAATGAAACAGTTTAGTGAATAAAAATGTTGAGAAATAAAAGGTACTATCTTAAAGGAGAGTTTGGTTTGTGTGTTTATTCAGTGGCATAAAAAATGCTATGTGATATTATTCTAGGAGACAACTATAATTATTTTTTAGAGTCTAATGAACAGATGCTTTTCTAAAAATTGCAAATTAGAAAAACTGAAAATTCAGTTTTTCAGTAATCTACAAGATGGTAAACCAGATCATTAGACAACGTTTAATAAATCTTGTTCCTCATGTCAAACATGTACTAGAGTGGAGTGAGGCAGACCAGAGGTGCATAACTACAGTGTTTAAGGGTGTTCAGGGTAGGAACTCAGAGCAGAAGCTCAGTAGGAGAAAGACAAGAAGCTCTGCTTCTTTTAGGTAATAGCTTAAGATATGTGTTATTTGGAAAGGAATTCTTTCTTGTTCCATATATCCCTTGCATTCATTACTTACGGTATTTATTACAGAGACCACCACGGTATTGCTTCCAGCTCTTACTGGTTTAAATATTCATTTCAGCCAGGATTTCATTCCAAAGAAAATTACTTCTTGTACAGCCAGCCAGAATCTGTAACTCTTATGCTTATTCAGTAAAATATGGGGGAATCCTTCCCTCACTGTGTTAAGCTGTACCATTGGTGGGCTGCAACTTAATCTGCACCACAGCATAATACAGTGAAACCTTTTGCCAGGCTGGTGTTGTATTTGTACCTACCCATTTCCAGCTGCTGGTAGATCCAATTTCACAAAGTCTGGTTGTTCCTCTTTACTCAGGGCACCCTGCCTCCATGCTGGCAGTGTCCCAGGACCTACCCACCAGACGCAGTGCTCTCTCGGGAGGGTTGATGAAGTCTCAGCAGGTAGCCTGGGAGCACATGGGAGCAGTGATCACATTATGACTGTATTGTATTCATCTTAACTTTAGTAATGTTTTCTCTCTTAACTTCCTCATAGACACACTGCTGAGGCACGGACTAGATAAGTGGACAGTGAGATGAATTGAAAATTGGCTGAATTTCTGGGCTCAAGGGGTTCCAATCAGGAGCATGAAGTCCAACTGGAACTCAGTCACTAGAGGTGTACCTCAGGGGTTGATCCCAGAGCCAATACTGCTTTGACTCTTCATTAATGGACTGGTCAATGGTGGAAAGTGCACCTTGAACAAGTTTGCAGATAGCAAAAAAGCTGGGAGGAGTGACTAAATTGTAAGAATGTTCTGCTACCCTTTGTAGCACTCTCACCAGGCTGGAGAAATGCAAAATAGGAACGTTATGAAGTTCAGTGAAAGGATGTGCAAGCTCCTGCCCTTTGGGAGGAATAACCTCAGACACCAGTACACACTGGTGGCTGACTGACTTTGCAGAAAAGGCCCTAGAGTGGAGGACACTAAGCTGCTGCTGAGCCAGCAGTGTGCCCTTGCAGCACAGAAGGCAAACAGACTCACGGCCTGCATGGGGAAAAGCACTGCCAGCATGTCAAGGGAGGTGATCTTTCCCCTCTGCTAAATCCCTGCATCTGGATGCTGGGTCACATGCTGGAGTGAGTCCAGAGAGGACCATGAAGATGATTAAGGGCTTGAAGCATGTTTCATAAAGAGAAGGCTCAGGGAGATCTTATCCATTTGGATAAATAAATACCTGATGGGAAGAAATGAAGAGGGAGCCAGATGTTTCTCAGTGTACCAAGCAGTACAGTGTGAAAGGCAACAGAACAAACTGAAACACATTAAATTCCCTCTGAACACAAGAAAACATTTGTGTTATGGTAAGCTTTTTTCTCTTCATTGTGAAGGTGGTCAAACATCGGAGTAGGTCACCCGGGGGCTGTGGAGCCTCCGTTCCTGGAGATACTCATAACTCCACCTGACATGGCCCTGGTAACCCACTCTAGCTGACCCTCCTTGAACAGGGTGGGGTTGGACTAGATGTTCTCCAGAGATGCCTTCCAAAGAGTCTGTGATCCTGTATAATGCTGCTGGGTCCATAACATTGCCCAGCAACAGATGAGGAAACACCTCCTTCTTGTTGCAGCCTGGGGGAGAAAGAGCACACACGAGCCCTCATTGTCCACTGAGGTAAGATGGGCTCCTGCCCTGTAAGCACGTCAGAGAGGATAACACCACTTCTCTGGTGCTCTGCCCTTTCACTGCAGCCATGAGGAGGCTGCAGGTGCAGGAATTTGCACCTTCAGCATCTCAGCAAGCTGAACTCAGCCTCCTTGCTGCTCACGGACTTTAATAAGTGGCTGAAGTCCCTCCCTAAATAGATCTGGACAAGCTGCAGGTGTCAGAGGCTCGGAAGGATGAAAGTAGCTCCTGACCATGTTGCCAGGCTCATACAGCTATATCTATTCCTCAGCACTGGCCAGAAAAAGGCTCAGAAACTAGCTGAGATGTTGAAGTGTAAACCCAGGGTAGATAACCTCACCTCACAAATCTAAAGAGATCTAGTTTGACTGCAGAATGAAAAGCCAACTTTACAAAACACTAACCGTGTCATTTTTGCCATTACCTTCTCCATACTGAGAAGAGAACAGAAAAATACATGACTGAATAGTATTTGGGGTTTTTCCATTTCCCTATGGTACTTCTGCCCAGTTTTGCTCTCTTTTCTGGATGTTTGGAGTAGCAGGACCAACTCTAAACATGAACAGTTACACTTCAATGGCCATGGCATCAATCTGGTTTCTTTTGCATTCCTTTCACTTACCTCATCACGTGTAATAAGCTTCAGATGAATAGACCTAGCAGCTCACTAAAGTGCTGAGAGCACTGAAATCCAAAAAGTATCAAGGAAATGAAAATGACTCATCAGACATATCAACAAATGCTGGACTATTTTGACAGTTCCTGCCTAAAAGTAGAGATGTAAAAAGCCACATTTGTGGGGTTGATATCAGAGAAATAGTGGTAGCACAAAGAAAGCCACTCAAAAAAAAATACTTCACAAAAAATAACTACCCTTTTCAGAAGTCATTTCACTGTATATTCACATCACAAAATAATTGCCTTAACTAATGAAGAGAAAAATTAAAAAGTAAGCATGCATGGCTAATAAGTTAGAGAAGGTGCATCACAATTAAAATATTTTTTCTCTATTTTTAATTTGGGCAGAATACGGTCCTAAGTCCTCTGCTCTCTCAGTGCATGAATTACTTCATAGATCACCTAATTACTGCAAGTGTTGACAGACTGATCTTGGCAAACCACTTTTCAAAGATTTTATAATGTTCCATTATATCTAGCAAAATGTAAAGCAAATGTCAGTTATGCTTCACTTCAAATATTATCTTTGTCTCTGTGTTATGGAGTTCTTTTAATAGCAAAAAAAGAAAAACCTATGAATTGTTGTTAGGCCTAGGGAGTTGTTTGAGTCATTCAAATAGATGTGCCATAGTCCAAACCTTTGAATGTGACTGGAGCTTTTGGATGCTGGAGGAGAAAGGGCACTTAAAATTGTTCATTTCTTTGTAAGATATTTTAGTTTAGAAGTTAAAAATGCTAGTCAGCTTTAAAAAAATAATTTTAATAAAAGAATACAAGAATCATTTTAATAAAAGAATACAAGACCTGATTAGTTTTGGATTATTTGCCATTCAAAAATATACCCCAAACTTGATATTCTCATTTCCAAAATCTAGTGAAAAATGGTGTATATGGCATTCATTAGTATATAACAAATTATATATTAGAAATTATATATTAGAAATTATATATTAGAAAAAAAGCCAGAGAAATATTCTAAGTATATCCTAAAAAGCAGAAAATATGAAAAAAAAAAGATAAGGATTGAAAATTACGGTGCAATTCTGCCCCACAGCCACCAAAAACATCCATTATTTTGTTTTCTGTTCAGTTTGCACAAGTACTGCTGCTGGTGATCCATTGCTTGGTTTAATCATACCATTAGATATTCAGCCAGCTCACTTTGAGGTCATGAGCCTGCACTAATTCTGTTGCTGTGATGGATTAATGGAATTGTTTCCAGCTGTATTTCCAATATCATTGCCCTGTAATCCTATTTATAGAAATGTTGTGGAACCTACACTGGCCAAGCAAAAGATGGTCCATATCTTGCTGATGTGAATACTTTTAAAATGTGGTGACTGTAAATTGTTGTAGTGCTTTTGAAATCATTGAGGCTTGGCCAATTCAAAATAGTGGAAAGTAAATTTATGGGACCAATTCACAATCAGTAAATTAATTCTTAAAACTCAAAGACTTTTTGTTTGTTTGTTTTTAATGGAAAACAAGGAAACATTGGTAAATAATTTGTAAATTAAGCATATTGTGATCTTACTCTATTTCCAGATGTGCACATTATACAAACTCTTTCAAGGAATCTTATCTTTCAATTTTTACCTTGAAATTGTGAACAACAATAGTTCTTCCTTGGAATAATGCAAGGAGATCTGTGGTGCCTTCCAGAGAAAGCTGAGTAAACTCAATGGTAATAAGCATCATTAGCACTAAAAGTGGCCAAATAATGTTAAAATTGCATTGTAAATAAGGAAAATAAAAGGATAATAAAATCAGCCGAGTTACACTTGAAAGCACACACTTTGCATAATCTTAAAATATTAATTTCAATTCTGATGCAAACAGGTGAATAAAAACTAAAGTATCAAGACGTTTGAAGGCTACAAAGAGTTACAGAATCTATTTCCCCATCAGTGGAAACCTCAAGACCTTTCTCTATTGAGTCACAATACTCCAACTAGCTGCAGCCACAGGATGGTGCTCATGGACTTTGGATACCACGTTTTAAATCTGGGAGCAGGGGAAAAAAACAGAGAAAGAGAGGGAGCCAAATTCTCCCCTTGGCAGGCTGTTCCTTGTCCTACCCTGAAATCCATGATCCAGCAAGCAATCGTGAATTGGTTTGATTTACCTCTCTACATTTACCAAGTCTTCAGGGGCACTGCAAATAGACTGATCCATAAAGGGAAGCCAGTAAATGTAATCTTTTTGGACTTCATCAAAGCTTTGATACTGTCTCTCACAGAATCCTTCTGGATTGTCCAGCACACAGCTGGATAACTGAGTTACGTGAGCAACTGGCTCACAGGTCAGGCAAAAAGAGTTATAGTGAATGGGGTGACATCAGACTGGTGACCTGTCACTAGTGGTGTTCCGTGGGGCTCCATCCTTGGCCCAGTTCTCTTCAACATCTTCATTAATGAGCTGGACGCAGCACTCGAGGGAACATTCAGTAAGTTTGCTGAAGACACTGAATTGTGAGGAGCCGTCGACTCCCTTGAGGGCAGAGATGCCCTGCAGAAAGACCTTGACAAACAGAGGACTGGGCAGTCCCCAACTGTGTGAAGTTTAACAAGGGCAAGTGCCAGATTCTGCACCTGGGATGGGACAGCCCTGGCTGTGTGTATAGCCTGGGTAATGAGAGGCTGGAGCAGCACAGTGGAAAGGGACCTGGGGGTCCTGGTCAGTGGCAAGTTGAACATGAGTCAGCAGTGCTCTGGCAGCCAGGAGAGCCAACCCTGACCTGGGGGGCATCAGGCACAGCATCGCCAGCCAGGCAAGGAAGGGGATTGTCCTGCTCTGCTCTGCATGGGGGTGGCCTCACCTCGAGGGCTGGGTGCAGTTTTGGGTGACACAATATAAAAAAGATATTAAGCTATTAGAGAGCATCATAAAGGAGGGACATGAGCATGGTGAAGGGTCTGGAGGGGAAGTCATAAGAGGAGCAGCTGAGGTCACTTGGTTTTTTCTGTCTGGAGAAAAAGAGACTGAGGGGAGACCTCACTGCAGTTAAAACTTCCTTGTGAGGCTAAGTAGTGGGTCAAGTAATGATGTTTTCACTCTTGTGACCAGACAGGACCCAAGGGAATGGCCTGGAGCTGAGTCAGGAGAGGTTTAGGCTGGATATCAGGAAAAGGTTTTTTACCCAGAGGGTGGTTGAAAACTGGAAGAGCCTCCCCAAAGAAGTCATCACAGCACCAAGTCTGACAGAGTTCAAGAAGCATTTGGACAACACTCTCGGGCACATGGTGTGATTCTTGAGGAGTCCTGCACAGGGCCAGGAGATGGACTTGATGATCCTGATGGGCCCCTTCCAACTCAGCATATTCTATAATTCTATGATTCTCTGATTCTATGATATGTTTCCTGTTCTTCTGGGTATTACTGTTTAGCTAAATACATAAATTAGGGACTGAAAGAGGTACAAACTGTGTCACATTTAACATCAATGAGCTGAACATCTTTTTGCTTCAGAGGAATTGTTATCTTGCAAGCTACTCTTTTTGACTGGCATGTGTGTTCGCTGTTGCACACAGCTCGCAGTGCAATAGAAAAACTGCAGATGACAGGATCTAGGAATCTGGTAGATGCTTTTTATATCTAGGAATGTTTTTGAACCTTTGCTATAGAAAACAACTGGACTTAAAGAGTTTCTTTAAAGCTCAAACACTTCTGCAGTTTAACTGGAAAGATATCCATGCACTATGAATTTGGACAAGAATCTGCAGGACTGGGAATCCTACTCAGCAACAGAAGGTCCTGCTTTACACTTAGTCACAGTCATCTCCCTGTGACTCACTGCCTTCGCCTTCCCTAGAAGGGGCTCCTACTTACTTTAAGAAAGTATGCACATCTCTGTATCACCTATGCCTGTTTCTTAACTTCAGTCCTTCAGTGATTTCATTTGTAATTTTACACAGATAACCAGGCATGTTGTAATGAATATTTTCATTCACCTCTTAAATTCTCAGGACTTGAAAACTTTGTGACTAGTAGCCTTAATTGTAAATTCAGTAGGATATACCACAAGGCAACTCATATTTCTATGGAAATATAGAATATAGATTCCGCCATTCCATGTACCATTGCAGTGTCTATCCATATGGCAAAAAAAGTACATATGTACTACAACATTTTTAATCAAGGTTCATACTAAGTCAGACAATATTGGAACACTTAAATATAAATATTTCCCCAATGAGTCACTAATCCACCCATCTCAATAGCTGGCATGGGGAATACTTGCATTCCAAGCCGTACTGAGGAGTAGACAACTTCTAAATCATTTATAAACGAAGTGAATGAGGAACTTTGGAGAGAGGAAAATGAGTTAACAGGTAGCAAACCCAGAAGACCGAGGACACTGGCAAGCCCAGCACCTGCCCATGGAACGCTGCCCGCGCCCCCCGACCCTGCCGCCCGCGCACCTGGCCGCGCCCCCGCCGCGGGGGTCGGGCTCGGGGGCGGAGGGTGGGATCTCAGGCATCGTTTATGCATCTTCCCTCCCCCCCCTTCCTTCCACCTTCTGCTCTATAATTGCCCGCCTCCTTTCGCTACCCTTTCGCCTTATCAGATACGGAGCAGCCAGTGGGGAGGGAAGCGGCTCTCCCGCAGCCGCCTTACCACCCGCAGCCCCGCGTGAAAACGAGCGGCCGCTCCCCGCCGGCCGCTCCCCGGCTGATGCCCGCACAGGTCGGTGTGCGCTCCGTTTCGTCTCCCTCGAGGGCTGGGGCGAGGCGGGCGGGGGTCGGGGCAGGAGCAGAGCGCTTCCCATGCACCTGGCCGGTCACCTCCGCGGCGGCAGGAGCGCGGCCCCGGAGGGAGAATGGGGCGAGGGAGGAGGAGGTGGAGGAGTGGAAGGTGGCGAGCTCGGGCTAGGACGGGGAAACCCCTTTAGAAACTCTTGTAAAGGCCTTACTTCTAAAACTGATAGTAATTAAAAGCCAGTCAGTCTCACTGTTGCTGGAGCGGAGGCTCTGGCTGCTGCGGGCGTCCCGCCGCGGGTGCCTCGTCCCTCCCTCGCTCCGTGCTGCCCTGTGTCGGGGCTGTCGCTCCGCCCCGGCTCCGCACAGTGCCTTCTTCGCGGGGCTGCCCGGGCCGGCGAGCGCGTCCTCGCTCCGTGCCGGCAGCCCCCGGCTCTCACGGGACCCATTCCCCGCCTCAGCTCCGCGGAGACAGCGAGCTCCCCGCTGCCCCTCCCTTGACCTGGGGCGGGGGGCACTCGGTTTCACACGGGTGGGTGCTGGTGGTGGGGAGCCCCCGAAGAGGAGACGGGGGTCAGGAGCGGAGCCTGTGAACCGCGGCCCCCCGGGCCAGGCTGGGGCCGCGCTGCGGGGCTGTGGAGAGGCGAGCGGGAGGGCGCGGCCCCGGTCTCCGCCGTCTTCCCGTTTCCAGGGCCGGGGCAGGTCGCACTCCGGCTCTGCCCAGCGGGACGTCGACCCGAGGAACGTGAGCATGTTCCCGGGCAGCGGGCCCACGCCGCTCCGCAACGAGACACCGAGATAGGGGAAAATCCCCGACTGACCTGCCCGTCCCGAGGAGGGGAGCCAGGGCTGCGCGGAGGCGGCTCAGCCTCCTCCCCTGGGCTGGACGCGCGGAGCCGAGGCAGTGCGGAGCACGAGGGTGTGTGCCGCGTTTGTCCCCCTGGGAGCTCTCGAGGGCGCGTCCTTCCCTCGGGAGAGGTTGCCCTGTTTCCAGGCTTGTGCCAGAAGTCTTGGAGCCCAGCTGGGAGAGATGCTGTGGGGAGCAGGGCTCACCCCGTGGCAGGCTTCTTGGCTTGCGAGGGCTTGGTGTCTGCTCCCAGCGCTAGTCTGGCAGATAACTCATTTACCACATACTTATTAAAAGGTGAAATACATAAAAAACAGAAGGAATAGGATATTTGTTTTTAGTCCCAGACGATGTCAGCCACAAGGTGGCTGCAGACGGGGATTTCCTTTCCTGGTTAAGTGAACCCTGACGTGCGGATCATTGCAGAGGTGAACTTGTGTGTAGTTGATCCAGCACCAGTTGTGTCTATTCCAATAAATCTTATTTCTCTGGCTTTTCTCTAAAAGCAGCAGTAGAGAATGTTTCTAACACAGGATTACTGGTTCGTTAGTATTTATAGCTCTTGCTTTGGAGGAGGGTTTATATCAAATGTAGCAGATGGGGAATTGAGCCACCACTGTGAGTGAATATTTTAATACCTGGGTCATTATGGGAGGAAATCCACACATTATCAGTGGTAACTGCCTGGAACAATGAGTTGTTTGCTGTTGTTTCAAGAGTCTGTGTTTACTTGATCTGGATTGTATTCCTCAGTGAAGGGAGAAGCATCAGTACCCAACATGAGATAGATGTTGAGGTGGACTTCAGCCTGTTTTGAGATACTCTTGGTTCTTCCTATTGCCTGTCACTAGGCAGCTGCTGACTGTGGTCCTTGGGTGTTTGACACTTTGGTTCATGTAGTAGGAAACCTGGGAACTTTGCCCTGATTTCTGAATTCTGTCTGGAGGATGGGTCCAAGAACTCTGCGTAGCAATATATAAGTTCCTGGTGCACATATTTGTTTTGGGATCTAGGTATTTGCCTCTGTCTTGAGAGATTTATACTATAAGAGATGGATTCCAAATATATGTTTAAGTAATGTGAAATTTGTTGATAATTTGGTTAAAACTTTGATGACCTCCTGTGGAGATGGAATTTACAATGTATAATCCCCCTATATCTTTCTAGGAGTTGTATCAAGCATCCATGACTGGGATTTGTGACAGTAGACCTACCAAGTCTCGGATAACTATAGCAGGTTGCAAATACTCAGATAGAGAAGGGGATTTAGGTCTTATCCTTTTCTGTTTAATAACAATTGAGGTACTTCAGTCTGCTTTTTATATTAGATAGTGGATGAACCACTTGCTTTGTGCCTTCAAGACAAGGAAAACATGGAAGGCAAATACAGTGATGGTATGTCAGGAATATTAGAGAAAATGACACAGGGGGTCAATGGGAGAAACCTGCAAAACAGAAATACATAAACCAAAACTTACTCAAGTAAACCTTCAGATGTTCTTTGCTGACAGCAAGAAATCTAGCTTTAATTATCTTAATTTGTTTCTCCTGTAGAATTTTAACAGGAGAGGACAGCATAAAATCATCTTCTTGGCCCAGAAAATTGGCTAAAACTAGTACAGTAAAGTTGAGTGAAAGATAAATTTTTCTAAGTATGGTACTAGGCACATGTTGATGTATCTTGAGAAATACTTCTGTATAACTTGAAATCTACTGGAAAGTGTTAAAATACATGTTCAGATGATGAAATTGGTACTGTTTTTAGGCCAACTTCTATGGACAGATAAATTACCCATTCTGGAACTTGCTCTTTGGCACCAGAATTGTAAACCAGCTAGTTCACCTAGGAGGACTTCTAGTATTCATATACTGCTGCATTCTAAATTGTTGGTTTTTCCTAACTGGTTAAGTTAGTGTAAATGGTTTTGACCATGGTGTTACCTACTGTAAGTGCAGATAGTACAACAGAGAACACAGGATAAGCTGAATAAGGTAGAAAAAGGAAAAAGAGAATAGGCTGTAGAGGACAATGAGAAGAAGACTTGAGTCCCTTCAGAACTAAGTTCTACCTTTTTTAACAAGCTTCAGAGTTCTTTGCCACAGGTATCTTGATAAGGTTCTTACAAAACAACCCAGTTTTGTAAGAACCCTATCAAGATACCTGTGGCAAAGATACATGTTGTACTTCGTTATGTACGGCTTACTCTATTTCCAGTGCTTGTGTATGATTAGCAAAGAATATAGAGTTTCTTTTTATATGGGCTAAGTTTTCTAAACTGCTGAGTAGCCCAAGTGGGGTTCTTTGTCCCTTTCAGGTAAAATGTGCTTTGGTCATAAAACTGCTGCCAGGAAATTTTGTTTCCACTGATGTCTGTGGTAAATCCCTTTTTGTTTGTTTGCTTTATTTGCTTAAGGTTTTTTTGTTTGTTTTAATCGAATCCAGATTTTCCCCACAATTTTCATTGATGTGGATGCCTTCTCTTTGCCTTTTTAGTAAGTCTTTTTGTTCCATGTGTTTTCAGACCTGCTGATACTGTGTGTATTGAGGGGAAGAAGATGCTTTGTCGATACGAGATACAGAGCTGTTTTCTCTTGGCTTTTCTAGCTGTCACAGCTTTTTTCATCAGTGATGTCCAGGGCCAAGGTAAGTCATAAATAAGAAGATGGAGCTTTTCACTCTGATGTGCAGAAATAGACTTTTTATTCCAAATGCAAGTGTTCACATCTTAGTAAGATGTGAATCCATTACTACTGAAATGAAGCAGGAATTTTGCTGCTGATCTCGGGGAGCAGGTGGGAGTAGAATTATATCTTCATGTGTGCTCTTTGAACCCAATATCTCAAATAGCATAAATATTTGTGCAAATTCGTGTGTCTCAAAATGGGTTATACACAACATTTTTTTTACTCCTATTTAGATGAAAGCACTTACCAGAAATTGCTCTTACTGTCCTCTGTGTAATCAAGGAAGTTTGAAGGCTCAGATATGATATTAAGCTTGTATGGAATATGTATTTTTTTCTGTTTTGGAACAGTAGCTGTTGTAGTGCTTATATCAATCTGTATTGCACAGATCTGTTAAATGTCACAGACTACTTCTGCAGCTTTTAAAATGAAAATCTCCTTTGTGAGTATTAAAGGATACTGCTGGAATTGTTAGGCTTACATACTTGTTGGATTGTACTGACAGTGGCTTGACTGCTAGACAAAATTTATCCTATTGCTTGGGGAAGGAGGGAGGATGAATACCAATGAGTTTTTATGATTTCTAAAGAAAGGCATTTCTCTCAACTTCAGATTTATGTAATCCCTTTGATATGAGACTGCATGGGCATAACCGGGAGCAGAACTGGATCCTGGGGTCTTTTAAAGTGTTTTGTATAATGCATTATTCATGAACACATTTAGAGACTATTGGCAACATGAGGCTTTCAAAATCCTGATAATGCAAGTAGCAGTGTTGTCCAGTCTGCGTGGCACTTGAGTGCTGGGGAAGCATACCATCTTGGATGTTTGGAAATCTGTGAGCATTTTACAAGCCTCTCCCAGAACTTAGGGACACACGTAAGCTGTAATATTTGATGTCGGCGATGTGAGGTGAATCAAGAAATGTATGTTCCCAATGTTCAGTGCATCAATTCTGGTCAGAAATGAGGTCCAGAATGCTTGTGACTTAATGAGCCAATAAAGCAAAGCATATGGTTAGTCCTTTCTCTGTATTTCAGTCCTAATACATATAGTTAAGATTTGCAAAACAGGACTGGGGATTGAGATCCATCTCCAGAAAGTTTTGCAAAATTCCTTGATGTTGGAAAATTATATTCTCTCTGCTTTTTTTTTTAAACTTTGATTCAATCAGTTGTAGTTGGAGAGTTTTCTCCCTTTAATATCAATATAATGAAATGAAGTTCAGAGAGAGGTTTTTTCCCACAGTAATCACACCAGCAGAAGTTAGAGTTGGTGAATTTATTCTTGATGAATAAAGAACAATACTTCCCTTGTTATTAGACTCTTTCAGCAAGCATCAGCTATGGAATGCTGTCAGCAGAGTGATATTAAGCTAAGTGGACTATTGCCTTGGCCCAACATGACTTATTCTGTTGAATGAGGTGATATGAAGTCTCTATTCCAGGCTCACAGAAAAAAAAAATCTCTTGGTTTACTTAAAGTGATAAGATGTTTCTCAAATTTGTTCTTTTCTCAAGGTTGCCACCTCTTGCAGTAAGCTCTTCATGCAGCTGGCTAACAATTAACACTTTAATACAGTTTGTTTGTCTATTTTAAGGAACTGTACACTCTGCCAAGGTGTAGGAAGAGCTGGTATTCGTTCCAGCTTGTGTTTCCTTCCTTTGGCAAAGATGCTCAGGTAAAGGTGTGTAATGTGACTTCTTGGAAAGGAGAATATGTTTGTGAGACTGAAGCCAATGTGCCTGAAGCTACAAATTATCCTTTCAGAGGAGCTGTGTGGTTCAGTCTCATTTTTTGCCCTATTGCCTTATAAAGCACATAGTGCTGTTTGGTTTTTACTCAACAATGATTATTTTTTCAGCACTGCTGTTTCTTCTCCATTCGATATAATGTATAAATAATATCTTTTGTCTACTTATGTTCTTATATAGTACATGAAAATAGAGAAGGGCAAGAAAAACACTTGAGAATTTTTTATTTATTCATAAAGTAACTTGCCTTGAGAGTTTTTCTGTATTTAAAGATGGAAACTTTTCTTTGTGTAGCAATTATTTTCATGTATTACTACTGTAATTGCGAAGTAATTGCAATTATTAACTTATTCAATTCTTATGACAACAGTAAATTGGAAGCTACAATATTTAGTTAGTATCCAAACTCAGACTACTGGATGTCTTGGAGAATTGTCCATAAGCAATTTATTGTATTTTTTCTTTCCAGTAAGAGTTGAAAACATTCTTTCCCTCGTTGTCCATAAGAGTTATGTGTTTGGAGTGCTAATTCACCTGGTGGCATAAACCAAAGCCTTGAACTTGTCAGTTTTCTTTTGGGTGACTGCTCTAATGTTGCTGACAGCCATTCTCTTTCGCATTCCTGTAAAACCACTTAATGAGATCTAGCTACTGATTTTTATCAGTTAACTGACTCAGCTTGGATTAATTTTTTTCCCTTTCTGCAAGAAGTGAGATTTTGTTCCACAGACAATAAAGGTCCAAAGAAATAAAGATATCCTCTTCAGGTTGGTGAATGCTTAGTAATTCCCATCGATATTTTTTTGTCTGTTTGAGTGTTAGATTTTTAACTTCCTTAGCTATATGTACTTTTCTATGCCAGAACGCTAGTCTTTGCACAACTAAGACACAGTTGATTATCTGCCTAGTGAATACTTATTTTCTTTCTTATGGTTTATTGCTGTGTGGGAATGTCCTTTCCGCTGCACTGCTGCCTTTGATACGAAAAGTACCCAGTGAAAATTGACCAGTTATGTAAAGACTATTCTGGCACAACTTTTCTAGTCTTTCACATTGTTACTCTGTAGTATACAAAAAAACTTCTGGTGATTGTGTCCTTCTTTGCTTGTAAGATCTGTGATTGTTTTTTAGGGGCTCAAATATTTATCTGTTTTGGTGATGGCTAATAGCAATTAGGCCAGAACTATGCTTCTTTGTTAGAAGGTGCTTTCATAAACTGTCAAGTTGAAAGTAGGATGGAAAGAAATGATGGGGAAGGAAGAAGATGGCAGAGAAAATGAACTCTGAAATTCTAAGACATGACTGGGGTGTTTTTTTGTCAGTCCTTGGTGTTTCTTTGTTGCTCTCTGCTCTGCTTCTTAATCCCCATACAAATTTACCGCTTAAACCCAGTAAAATCTGCAGCATTCTCACACTTGCATACAGTCATTATTTAAAAGTTTATTTTCTATTCCTGAGACAAAATAATAAAAGGAATTGTATTTTTGCAAACTTCTAGGTATGATTTGTCACTCTTGTTCATTCAGCCCCAATTTATTGTGGTTTATGTATAGCTCAAAAGACACAATGAATCTTGAGAATTAATAAAAGCTTTAATCCATAATTACAGTCTGCTTGGCCTTAAAAACTTCTTGCCATAGTCTCTGTCATGTTTTTACAATTATAGCATGCTGAATGTTCTTGCAGAAACCTGCCTTGCAAAACATTTTGCAGTACGAGGGCCAAATTTTCAAAGAACCAGTGTTGTATTTGCTGTGATTCCTGCACATGCTCTTGCTGGCAGCCTCTTTCTTTCTAAACTTCATGGAGGTGACAGGCAGCCTGAAGATGAGGTCTGGCAAGATTGTGCCCAGCAGCTTAGGAAATGCATGGGTGGGGTGTAAGCCCAGTGCTGCAAATCGGAACAACTTTGAGTGTGTGGAGTTCATGTGCTGCCTGCTCCTTCTGTCTCCTTGCCTCTCCTCTTGAGCTTCTTCTCTGAAGTCTTTGAGAATGCAGAGGTGTTGCTAAGCTGTTCTTGATACTTATGTACTCTCTTCTCTGTGTTCTGGTGTTAAGTCCCTCAAGGAAGAGAACTGCAGAACCTGCTCTTGGTCTGACAAAACGGCCACTTGCCGAATGAGAGGCTGGATACAAGGGAATACATCTCTTGTATTAAACCTCCAGATTCTTACTTTTAAGATCCAAAATGTATTTAATAGTAGATGACATGAAAAAACATGCACCCCCAAGCCTCAAAAAACTGCAGCCTGCCTCTTTCCTTCTTTCTTCCCCCAAGTTGCTGGAAAAAGTAGCACGTAGGAAAAAGTAATCAGTTCAGTACAGGTCTTTGGCTGCTGCTGGTGCCAGAGCTGCATTGGCTGTAGCAGGTAAAATGGAGATGCCAGAGATTGTTGGCCAGCACATTCTGCCTATTGACTCAGATGCTCCATGTGCTGTACTTAAATCTCAGAAATAACATGAGACTGTTGGTTTATTTTATCTAAAGGACCAACAAACCATGGGTGTGAGCCTAGTCAATTAAGAGAAATCTTAGCCCTGGGGAAAAGAAATTGCCACTTACCTGCTTCAGATAATTTCCCTGATTTCTTAGACTTACTAACAGAAACCTTAAGGATGTAGTGGCAAAGGCACCAAGGGTTTGGAAAATGAAGGAGACTGTTCAGGGGGCTGTGGAGGCAATGGGAAGAGGAGGAGTAAGGTAGGAGGTATTTAAAGCTTTCTAGCCCTTCTGTTATTCAACCTCTGGGTAGCTTCAAACCCGGCTGCCTTTCCCTGTAGATCAGTTTGTTCTCTGTGAGCCAAATTATATTCAAATAGATGAAGATTTCCCCTTGTTGAGAGCCTTGGATACCCCAGGCTGCACTGCCAGCTGCTCTGCTGCAGTTCTTCAGTGAAAAAGGGATGTGCCTCCCTGAAGCAGAGCAGGTTTTGTAGAGTGTGGTCCAGCATCAGTGGAGTTTGACTGAGCAGTGGGATGCAAAGCTGTGCAAAACTAGTTTATGTGTAGAGACACAAAGTTACTGGTATTATGGTGACAACATGGGGCAGTTTTTCCATTTGTTCTTGTGTGGGTTGCTTCACTGATTATCACCTCTCTCTCAATCGTTTCATGCTTTTATTTATTTCACCTGCTGCTTCACTTTGAAACCTAGGTGATGGCACAATATAAATAGAAGCCAAATTTTACTTACCATCCAGACTGCCCCTGTCTAAGTCTTGACTTGACTGTGCATGCCTGCTGCTCTTGATGAGACTGAAGCAGTGTTTGCAGCTGCAAGGCTTTGTGCTGCCTAAGCCAGGTTTCCAAATTGGGTGGCTGATGTTCCCTTTGCTTTGTGCATGCCTGTCTTTTCTCTTGGAAAAAGAGAAATTCTCTTGGAATTCTCTCCTCACAAGGATTTGAAAATTTGGCCTTGGGTGACATTAAATGTGGGGAAATGCCAACAGTAATGAGAGGTAGGGAGGAGTGTAGGTCATGCATATTGTCAGTGTAAGCAAGAGAGCAATTTTAATTCCCATATATTAACAAAGAGCATTTTTATTACCAGCTTTGCCTGCCAAACTAGTGTCTTAACATCTAACATAGTTTGTCTTTCTGTCTCTGCTGTTAAGTTGTTTAGTTTGTTTTGTAAAAAGATAAATAAAAGGTCTGTCTGAGGGAAGTAGTGCACCTGGGGATGTCATTTTACAAACTAATAAACTCATGTATGTGACATTTTAAATAACTTGCATCCTTTACCATTAAAATTTTGTGTTGTCTCCCTATATGTGTTTATTTTTGTTTGTTTAAAATGGGTTACTTTTTATTTGAATTTAAAATGTTGTTTTCTTTCCAAACTTGCAGTGTCCCCACCAACAAGACTAAGATATAATGTAGTGAGTCCTGACAGTGTACAGATCTCTTGGAAAGCCCCCAAAGGGCAATTCACTGGATATAAACTTCTTGTCACTCCAAGTTCAGGTAAAAGTCTGTGTGTTCTCTTTTAAGGTGAAAGAACTGTGTTTCTAAGGCTTAAAAGCTTTTCACAATGTAGTGTCATCCTCCAAGATGAAGAAACTGTGAGCAAGCTTTGAATAATGAAGTATTGGCTGGTCAACAGAAGAGAGATTGATTTCACTAGAGGGAGGTTAGGCACAGAAAATGGGAATCAAATGCTTAAGGTGGCAGAAGTGGGTCAATGGTAGTTATGCTTCATGTGTAGTCTTTGGGAATTTTCACTGATCATCTGTCTTTACCTTTCTTCCAGTAGGGTATAAGGAAGTCTAGGAAGTGTTCAAGGGAAAGCATTGGAATCCTAATTCAGTCAACCCTTTAAGGTGGATCTCCCTGTCCCTTATCCCTTAGTGAGCTCTCCGGATAAGATCAAAAAGAACTAAAAAGACAAGCAATGTTTAAAAATCTTTTGAATGACAACTTGAAAGGTAGACAACAAAGTGGCTGTATAGGGCTATAGAGTTCCTACTTCTGTACATTTAAAATTAAATTCAGCTACAAAAACAGTTTTAACATACAGCTAAAATAAGTCTTTGTACATATTTGTATGCAGTCTTTATATATAAATGGACATAGAAATGTTCAATATTTGTATTTATACATGAGAATTTCCTTGCCCAAAGAAAGTTGGCAAAGAGAGTGTTCAGAGGTGATGTGGGTATGGCAGCATTGAATCTGGCAGCCAATCACAGAGCAAAAGCCTGTCGGTTTGATGTTACCAAACTTGACAGATTTTTGTAAAATGTGTCTTTTTTTCTTACTTAATGATTTTGCTGGACACCATGGCTTTTCATGAGGCCCAGATACAAATGCTGATCATAAGAGTGTTTCTGTTTAAGAAAACTGGTTAGACTGGTTAACTTGTTGCTTTTCTGGGATGTTCTCTGGTCTGGCTGTATGGGTATTCCCAAAAGTGAAAAAAGTGGGAATACTTAGGTCATGGTAGAGGTTACGGTACTTTTAAGTAGTTTACTTTAATTTTGCATTTAATTTATTTACATTTACTGTGCTATAAGAAAAGCAAACAAAGTTATGTATTTGTTGGATTTTTTTTTCTTTATCTTTTCTCCTGTAGGTGGAAAAACAAATCAATTAATTCTTCAAAATACTGCAACCAAAGCAATTATTCAAGGTCTCATTCCAGATCAAAATTATGCCCTTCAGATCATTGCGTTTAGTGAAGACAAGGAGAGTAAGCCAGCACAAGGCCAGTTCAGAAGTACGTGTCTCTTTATGGCTGACATAAACAATTTATCAGATATTTAATGTAACTTTTGAAACAGTAACAAGTCTTACACAATGGGTGATGATGGAAAAACAGTTTTTTCTGTGGTGGAAGGAAAATCAAAGCCATGTATTTTAACTGGTATAAGTACAGGTGGAGGCTTGAATTGATTGCATAGTACATTCTTGCATTGGGCTGTCTTTGTTTCCATTGGATTGGCATCCCTTTCTTCCTCATTTCATCAGGAAATTAGCTGGTATTTTGTGGAAAGAGTCTTCAGTGAGTGGGAAGAAAGTGCTATATTCTGATACTAGAAATATTTTCTTTTTATTAGAACAATATTACAGTGGTGCCAACTGGCAACTTGTTGCTAGTTCAGTAGTATGAAAGGCTGATTTCTTAATGGTCTTCAGTGGTCAAATATATTTACAAATTTAATTTTTTATATGATCAAGACATACTCTTAACATCTATATCATAGTGATATATACATCTTATCTGATTTATCTTGATCTTCATGCTAAACATGTTAAATATGATTAGTGGACATTTGGTTGATAAATAAAATAATGTGGCAGTGTAGGAGTATAGCTGAAAGGATACTGAATTCCCTGACATTGAACTTCTCTCACTGTCATTGCTAAATCACCTTTCTCTTAAAACCAGCACAAGATAAAATATTCTGAGTACTTGATGTGGTGCATGTCAAAGTGCTTTTAGCTTTTCATCACCACAACTGTGTATTTACTGCCTTCAGTTCTGTCCTGGTTAGGAAACCCACAAAACCACAGATTACTTTAGCATTAAAGAGAAGCCCACAGAAGGCTACTGCAAATTCTATATTAGGTGTAGCTGTTTTTTAAATGGCCTTTAGGAAAAGTCGAGCTGGCAACTTCATTTAAGAATATGGGGATTGTGTTCTATTTAGTATGTTCTCTTTGCTGCACGTAAAAACATGTACTTAAAGCTGGAGTTTCATTTAAAAACATGATGCCTTGCATGAGTAAAACCAGATACAGCATATATACAAATCCTTTTTTTGCTCTCCTAGGTTTTTTTCCCTGTTCTGACATGTGGCCACTAATGCTTGAGATGAAAAAAGTTCAAATATATAAAGAGATTTGAGAATATCATCTGGTTTAGTGCATTGGAAGTATGGTTTTAATGCTGTTGAGTTGTAACTGATATACTAAGAATTCTCAAGCTTACAATAAAATTTTATTGTCAGAAGAGTATTTCTCTTTATATAGCCAGCTATACATTCTTATTCTAGTACATAGTGTTTAATGAACTAAGATCAATGGGGATTTTTTTCCTTTGAAAATGCAGATGTAAAAACATGTGTTAGATAAAATTTTTGTCTGTGTAAATATTTGAGTAAAACTGATGTCTTGTCTTTTCTTTCTATGTGGTTAGAATTTTGACAGTTCCCAAATCCAGAAATCTCTGTCAGGATGTGACCAACTTGTCTCCTTTGAACATTTTCAGACTTTTGTATCATTTTTCTGGAGACTTGTCCCTCAATAGCACAAGCATTAGAGGAGGCCAGCTCTTGGCCTTGCTCTTGGCCTTTTCTCAAAGGAATGCTCCTAGAAGGATAAGCAACAGCATCCTTTTTGGCTGACATTATTCTGGTATTTTACCTCTCTTTTTAGTCAGAGTCTTGTTCACTTAAGGTTTAAACCCAGACTTCCAATTAAGACCTGGTGTCATTGTGGCATTATCTGTAACCCAGCTAATAACCAAGATCTGCCTTGGTAAAAACGGAATCCTCAGCAAGCTTGTGGACTTGAATTTGCTCCCGAATCAGTTTCACAATTGTTTGCTAAAGGCAGAAGTGACACACAGTCACACATGCTGTCTTAGTAAGAAGAGGAGTCAAAACTTCAGGGTTTTTGTTCTCACTGCTGTACCTGGAGTGTGAGCACTGTGGGTTCTGCAAAGGGTTGTCATACTGAGAAGATCACATTCAGATGTTTGACAATGGTTCGTTGTCTTCCTTAGAACTTAGTCTTGTGATTGTATTTTGGATTGGAACTTGGAGCACTCCTGGTTGATTCAGATATTCCACATACTATTGGGTAAATTGGTGAAATCCATTTGACTTTGGTTCCACTAATGTACAACAGAATGTTTGTACTGTCTCTCTTACATAGTCAAGAGACAGATAACCTCCTTTCATGCCCTCACAGTGTTTTTTTGAATGATGTAGCACAGAGAGACCTTGGTCCTGGCTGAGGTTCAGTGCCTGCTTGGATGAATGTCAGCCATAATCCAATTTTATGTAAAATGAAAAGTGTAATTGGAGTAGAATTTTATTTTCTGTGGAAGATATTCTCAGCTTCGTTGTTTTAAGCTTTTCCTGGCTGTTGCAGACAGCTGGAGTGTGGATACCAATTAGCATTCTAAGGAAATTCTGGAAGGGGTTTTTCTTCCCAATATGTGAGTTTAGCAATGATTTTGTCAGAACCTTTCAGACTGTTAGTGGAGTGTTACTGGCTACTAATGTAATATTAGGAATTGCTAACCAAATTGGGTTCTGCTTGGCTGTTGTGAGAGATTTGGGACATGGTAAGGGAGGTATCCCACCCACTGGTGGAACAGGAAACTGTCAAAGTCTCAGCTCTGGAGCAGCCTTGAACTCATGGGAGTATTTGTGCCCTGAATACAGATTTGGGCATGGGATCTAAGCTGATTCTGTAAAGAGGATAGTGTAACAGCTGGCTTATGTGCTTTTGTGTTGACTGACTTGGAGTGGGACTTTGCAGTGCTGGACTTTCCCCAGCTAGCTTTGCCAATTTTCTGGACTATATTTCCAGTGTGGGATCTTGTCTGCATGGGCTTAGGTGCTGATGTCACTATTTGGACTCTCCTGTGTGAAGAGAGTCAGTTTTGAGAACTTTAATGATGATAGAATGGGGAAAGATCCATAAAAATAATAAAGTCAAAGGGAGGGAGGGAAAACCCAGAAACAGTCACTCATTACCTAAGCATATCTTCAGATGCTCTGTGCAACTACTTTATCAGGAAGAAGAAAATTATATGCTTCTAACTGCATTGTTTCTAGATTAATTGATTTTTCCCCCCTTACTTTACAGTTAAAGATATAGAGAGAAGAAAAGACAAAAGTAAATCCAAGGTGAAGGATCCAGAAAAAACAAATGCGAGTAAACCAGCTCCAGAAGGTCAGATCATAATGCATATAACTTATGTGATATTCTGAAAATAATCAGCTTCTTTATTTAACTTGGCCATTTTAGAGATTTTCTTAAGTCAGTACTTTAAATCTGGTTCCCAGTGTTAAATTCAATAGAAGGGAAAACCAGTATTTTCAGTAATATTGGAGAGTTGCTACAGAGGTATTGCTTTTAGTTCTATGCTTTGCTTTGCTTTTTTATAAAGTTCTAAATACAACCATGAATAGATGAAAATTACTAAAAAGTCATTTTAAATAATATTAAAATTATTAAAAACTGCTTGTACTTCCCCACTGGGTGCACTTTGAGTTAGCTAGTGGAAGAATTGTGTGGGTGTGTACATAATAACTTCGTATTATCTTGGCTGTAAGACAGACTGGCAGTATTAATTCTGACCTAAAGTCAAATTGATACTATTGTATAATTAGCCATTGTATAATATTGTATAATAATTTGATAAGTCTATCCTAGTTAGGTCATTTATATGAAAACATTTGAAACACTTTGAGGGAGGGGGAAAAAAGGAGTTAATCCAGTCCCGTTGCAAGGAGCTAATCTTCTGGTGAAATGTGATACTGCTTGCCATGAGAAGTTTGTCTAGCATGGATGAAAATCTATTTCAAGCTTAATATACAGCTCTATTTCCTGTTATTCTAAAATTCAAATAGCATCTTCTTTATGAAGTAACCCCAACAGTAATTATTCCCTTCAGTGGTTATTTATGGTATACAGAACAAGCACAGACAAGAAGAGCTTGGTATGACCTTAAATAGTCTCTCTGAATAAGCTGGACAGTTTCAAGGATCCCATTTTCCCCTTCCGTTTAAATCTGTCTCCAGTGATGCAAGTATCAAAGACCTCACCCAAAGCTCCTTGAAGCCCATGCAAATTTTTCTTTGGTGGGTTTTTATTCTTACCACACACTGTTGTGTCATGTTGTATTTATTAACACTATGCAAGTTTGTTTCCATACAGCATTTCTCAAACAAAAGCACCCTGGAATTCCAATGGCTTCATTGGAAGAAGGTTAGCTAGTGTTTGCAACAGTAAAGAGACAAATTGTATCTGCTAGCACATGACAGGGTAATGGATGGGTGATCTTTCCTACATCATGTCTAGAGGAAGGCTGAGTTGGAAGAAATGACAGAACTAGAGAAGGAAAATGTGATTTGCTTTCTTAATAAATGACAAGTGATAAAAATTGAACGAGGGAAAACTGGGCCTGTACTTGGAAAATGTTGATTAAGTGCAGACAGAGGAAAGTGTCCGCCAGACTACAGGAGAGAATTTATGCTTTTGTCATGGAGTAAGGGCAAAAATACAATTGGCGAGAGGAGCGGATCTGCAGTCTCTCCCTTTTTAGGATTCATGTTTACTTTTGAAGTCTTTAGCTTAGTCATTTTCCTCATCCCTGCACCACTTTTTACTCATCTGAACTTATTCAGTTGTATCAGGGCAGTTTGTATCAGAATGAAATACATCTCCACCCAGAACTTGTGAAAAGATACTGCCTTACACTTACTGTAGCAGGTTTTACTTGAAAACTGGGGTATGGATTTGAAACAAAGGCAAAAGTTACAAACTTCTCGATCAGCAAGCCTGAACATAAAAAAGAAAACATTATGCTAGTTTTTATAAATTCTTGAATTTGTTTAGCCCTGTTTCCAACTCAGCTATATGTTATTGTAAAGTAACAGACCTTTTTCCTCCAGTCTGACTATTGCATATTTCTTTGCTTTGCGCAATATGATGATTATTCAAAGTGATGGAGATTCCAACTGAATGACTTCAGTGGGAGTAGGGTGAGATTCCAAGTGAAAACATTGGGCAAAAATAACAGCATCACCAAAAAATGTGTAGCTGTAGAAATGTGTAGGGGTAGAAGTGAATTCAGAACTGATATACAGGCAGTAATGGTACCAAAAGTTTCCTGGTTTAATATATAAAGATCATTCCATCTCAAATTGAAATCGGATCAAAGAAATAAGGAACAGTCTGAAAGAAATGGATTAAAGAAATAAGTGCAAAATTTTATGGCAAAACCATGAATAATAACTTGATCTTCTGCAGATGTTTGACAGGAAATTATTTGAGTATGACCAAATGAATCCCAGCCAGCAGTTAATTGGTTTCATAACCATTTAGTGTATGGCTAAATTTGATGGGTTTAAGAGCAACCCTGATACATTCTTGTGGCTGTGGTCGAGTCGGTAAGACCTTGGGAGTTAACAGTACAAAAGAAATTACCAGAGTCATAGAATCATTAGGGTTGGAAAAGACCTGCAAGATCATCAAGTCCAATCTTTGACCTTATACCACCATGTCCACAAAATCAGCTCATGAAGTGCCACATCCATTCAGTTGTTGAACACTTCCATGGATGGTGACTGCATCTATTCCCTGGGCAGCCTGTTCCAATGTTTACCCTCTCTTACTCTGATGAAATTTTTCATAATATCCAATCTGAATCTCCCCTGGTGCAACTTGAGTCCATTTGCTCTTGTCCTGTCACTTGTTACCTGGGAGAAGAGACTGACCCCCCTGGCTACAGCCTCCTTTCCAGGAGTTGTAGAGAGGGATGAGGTCTCTCCTGAGCCTCCTTTTCTAACGCTAAACACCCACAGTTCCCTCAGCTGCTCCTCATCAGACTTGTGCTCCAGTCCCTTCACCAGCTCTACTCCCCTTCTCTGGACTCACTCCAGCCCCTCAATGTGTTTCTTGTAGTGAGGGGCCCAGAACTGGACACAGGATTTGAGGTGTGGCCTCAGCAGTGCTGAGTACAGGGGGACAATCCCTGCCCTGGTCCTGCTCGCCTTCTCGTCTGCAGGCCAGGACACCATTGGCCTTCTTGGCCACCTGGGCACACTCTGGCTCATGTTTAGTCACTGTCAACCAGCACCTCCAGGTCCTTTTCCAAGGGCAGCTTTCCAGCCACTCTTCCCCAGCCTGCGGCACTGCATGGGGTTGTTGTGACCCAATAAACTTGGCCTTGTTGAACCTTGTACCACTGGCCTTGGCCCATTGATCCAGCCTGTCCAGAACCCTCTGCAGAGCCCCCCCTACCCTCCAGCAGATCAATACCCATGCCCAGCTTGGTGTTGTCTGTGAACTTACTGAGGGTGTTATTAACATGTTTTTGTAAAATTTTTTAAATCTTTATGATGGCAGCCAGGTTGAATTAGGTAGAATAATATCTTACCTGAGAACAAGAGCAAACTTTGCCCATAAGAAAAATTGAAAACAACTGTTGTCCAGATTATTGTTTCAGGGGTTGTGGCTTCTGCTCTTGTCTTGAGTGAAAGAGTAGCATAAATCAAGTTTTGATGTAAAGAGGTGCCTTCTGTGAACATCTGCCCCACTTGTTACATAAGGATGCTTATTGGCATTAGTAGGCCAGAAAATCCAAAATCATTGTTTTGGGACAAAACTAATAAAGCACAGCAATGTACTTGTTAGTGAGTATGAAAAACATGTGAACTCTTCCAATATTACAAGCTCCAGTTTGTGCATTATGATGAGTCATGTATCCTGCTCATTTACCTGAAAGGCACTACAGGCACGTAATCGTATCAACTTGTTGTTTATAAATTCTTAGCTAATATACCTTCTTCAGGGTCACACAATAAACCCCAGAAATTTCTCTTTCAATTTCAATGGGACAAAGATTTCACCACAACCCTTCTCCTATAAGCCAGCTCTTTGCTAAGAAATGCAACCTGTAAATACCTATACTCATGATTCTAGGTAGTTCCAGAGCATCTCACTCTTATTTTCATCTGTGGTTTGGCGGACTGATTATGTGGTACTGTCCACTATTTAATTACCAACTGTCTAAGGCTCTGAGAAGTGCTGGGAGGTGTAAATGCCTTCTCCTGAACTCCCAAACCTCTTTCTTCTTCTGTCCTCAAATTAGATTGCTATGAGGGTTTTCCTCTGTCTTTATGGAACTCTGTCAACAGCTTGTATGGCTTGCTAGAAATTTTTCCAGCAGCTTCAGCAACCTAGATTAAAATTTTCTGTCTATTCTGTCCTACTCATTCAAGTAGTTTAAAAAGATTTACTCCTTTCCTGCTGTACGTACTGTGCTCTTATCACAAGCAAACCTCCAGTGCATATCCAGTAATGTCATGGTGCCAAATTAATTCAGGCTTAATGTCTAGCACTCATCCATCAAATGTTCACTTTATATTTGATTTCCAGAAACTTTCTGTAGCTCTTCTGCATGACCAATTTCAAGTCTTGAATCTTCTTTCTATATTTTTGAGAACCTGTCATTTTTCAGCTTAGTGATTTATCACTGCTGTGCACACTCATATTAATAATGTCAGAAGCCTTTTCTCTGTCTGTTGAGAAAAAGCTCAGAGATGCAGCTTCTTTCAGCACGCACTGGTATTTGAGTACTTGTACCCTGGCTTCTCTCCAACTCCCTCATGTACAAAGCTCTTTTCTGTACAGCGACAGGGGTTAATACATTCTGTGCCTTCTCAGATGTTTTACAGTTTCTCAGAGAGCCTCCATGAGTGATTCTCTAATCAAATCCCTTTGGGGAGGGGAGAATCACAGTGTTTTGACTATATCCTCTGGCAAATATATGACTATATCTTTTTCTGCAAAATATTTCTCCATGTATCTGAACAGGGTTTAGCTACACATTTCAATATAAACAAGAAAACACTGAGGCCAGTTTTAGCTGCTTTTTGACTTGATTGTGGGGGTTTTTAGTTGAGAGGTGTGGTGGCTTAGTGTAGGCTAGCAGCCAAACTCCCACCTAGCTGCTTGCTCATTCCTCTCCCCAGCAGGAAGGGAGAGAAAAGAGGAAGAACAGGAATGAAAGAGTTCATAGGTTGAGATAAAGACAGGGAGACTGCTTACCAGTTACCATGGTAGGCAAACAGAGTCAAGTGGGGGAAGATTTAATTTGCCAGTTAAAAAATTTGCTAATGTGGGTAGTGGGAAACAAAAGAGACAAACATTAAAACAACAACTTTCCTTCTCATTTTCCCAGGCTCAGCTTGACCTCCTCCCAGACTCCTCTCCTCCTCCCTTGTTATCACTGCAAGTTACACTCAGTCCAAGTCCCTTCAGAGAGGAAGCAAGTGGTGCAAAAGGGGTGTCGAGAGGTTATGATCAGGGCCTAGTGGTTTCTCTCTGCCATTCCTTTCTTCTCACACCTTTCTCCTCCATGTACGTCATTCACAGGCTGCAGGGGATATCTGCTCTCCTCTGACCTAGGAGTTCCCTATACTGTTTCTCACTCTTTTTTCCCCTCCTCCTCTCCTTGCTTGGAATTTTTTTGTCTTTTCTTAAATATGTTTTCCCAGAGGTGCCACTACCTGTCCATGGACACTTGGCCTCTTCTCAAAAAGGCCACCCCTGCAGCCTCTGTCCTGCCAAACCTGGCCACAAACACCCAATACCAAAGGTGCTCCTTTAGTGCTTTACTAAAGAATTTACACAGTCTTTAACCTTTCCTGTTTGGAAATTCCCTTATGCAAATCTCAAAACAAGATGAATTAGGACAACATAGAGCATGTATGGGTCAGATTTCTCTTCTGAATCAGGTGTAGCAGGATAAGCCTTACCCAGTCTGTAGACATTCAAACAATGAGAAATAAGCTCCCATAAAAGACTGTGGTTTATGTACCACAATGTTACAGTTACTTTCTCATTGCAAAGCACGTGTAATATAGTCACACAGTAAGTATGACTGGTGAGGGAGGCCAGGGATCTTCACTGCACAGCACAGAACACGGTGGTTAGTTCAACCTTCCCGAATGAAAATTGTGTTTCAACCCAGAGCAAGTCCATTAGGGGCAGGTGTGGTTTTTTCACCGATTTCTATGAAAATCCAGTGATGTGGTGCTGAGTTAAAATACC
Organism: Struthidea cinerea; assembly: GCA_013397865.1. NCBI lineage: Eukaryota > Metazoa > Chordata > Aves > Passeriformes > Corcoracidae > Struthidea > Struthidea cinerea. The sequence continues at coordinate 853,178 of VZTI01000068.1, read as the reverse complement.
TGGGGGAACTGCAGCTTCTTCAATCCCTTAGATGCCTCTTTCTGTTGGGAGTCACTTTTACCATATGCCAAGAGCCAAACTGGTAGAACATTACCTGAGCTCTCTGAGCTGGTGGGGAGCCAGCTGGAAGGTCTGAGAAAATGGGTGTTGCCATCCCGTTCCTTGCCCGAATGGAATATAGAGGAAGCTCTAGGAGAAATTGATTGACAATAAAAGCTAGATCTCAGTTTCACATTGTGGAAGACTGGGACAAGCAGGCAGAAATTTGGAACAGAGAATTTATAACTAATCTATTGTCCATGAGTATGGGAAGGACAAGTCGGCAGTGGAAAATTTAGGTACGAGGTGAGTGAAAAGTAACATAGAAATCGTAGTGGGCTTTAGAGATAGAAAAACAGAAGCTCTGTATAATGAGCTGTGTAATGCCATACCTTGTCTGCTACAGAGTATAACTGAAAGGTGCAGATATCAGATTACATTATCTGTATGTAAGTAATATAACCTGAACTAATGTTAAAAACAGTGAATAGTGGCTTCATGTGCCTTGATCAATATTCCTGCATTTGTATATTAATTTAAATCAAGAAGTTTCTGAGGAAGAGGTAAAAATTACCTGTAAGGAGAAACAAATGTTTATTTTGAAAGAATTTAATATTATTAGTGACCTTTAGTGAACTTAACGTTGTTACTGATATTATTTTTATTATGCACGCAGAAATATACATAAACAAGTTATACATATAATGACGAATAGATGCTCATTTAGTCACAGCTGCCTCTGACACATGCTGTTTCCACTCCTTTTTGTTTTCTTCACTACTCAGTACTGCACAGAGAAGAGATTTTGGTTGTATTGTACTAAATTTCGAGTTTTTAGCACTCTTAGGGTTTATTATCATAAAGTGTCCTGGAAAGAGGCCTGAAGCCATCTGTCATGTGATACTTACCTGCTAAGTAGTAATAAGTATGCCTGCAGTTTCTTTCAGGTGAGTGTGATCTGCCAGTGCTCAGTTGCCTGCAAAAACTGTGTAGATATATCCAAAGTTATTATGTTTTGCAGTAGGATAGTTTTTGATAATTTTCTTGAACTTTCTGATGCATTTTACATTATTAGTGAGTTATTATTTACATTACTTGTACAATCTTTCAATGTAAATGTTTCAGAATGATTTTTTTTTCATAGTGTATTTTTCATTCAGTGCTATGCGCCTATCAGATAATGCAAAAGTCATATCCTTCCTCAAAATGCTGTGGTATACTTGTCTGAGGTTTCTATTTTGATAGCTCTTGCACTGAGGTGGAATCAGTCTTCTTATAGTGATAGATATGAGAGGTGCGGTAAGCTTAAAAAATACAATGATTTGCATTCCTCTTTCAGCATTCCTACTACATTTGATGCAAATGGGCTTTGACATTCACTTTATAGCTGTTGAATGGCACCATTTAAGCAGAGTAGGAAAAATCCACAGAGAGGTATATTAAGATACTATTCAGCAGAAGAGACTAATTATCTAATTTATTAACTTGTCTGTTTAGTTAATGTCAGATGCTTCAGTAAGTATTACTAGACAGTGTGAAATGAGTGCTATGAGGTATTTGACTAAGCCACAGGAATGAATACCTTCTGAACTTCTGCTCCACTGGCAGCGTTTCATAGTTTTACTCACTTCATCCTGGCTAATATAACTGCAAATGTTGGTTTTAGTCATGATATTTTTCTATTTTTTTTATTACTTGCTGAACTCCTGGGATATGGAACTCATTAACTATGTCTTTATACAACCTATAATTTGACTTACTAGCAGGGTTTCCTTGAGCTTTCTGGAGGACCCTTTAGGTCTTGATTATGAGCAGCAGAAGAAAAAAATGGTAACTATGCTGTGTGGGCATTTTCCTTCAGTGCCATTGCGTTCTTCCTAAGCAGTCTTTGTCTTTTCTCAGCTCTTGCACATTTTTCTGCTTCTGCAATCTGAGGGTAAAAGCGAAGTTTATTGGAAGGTACTTGGGTCTTCCACTTTGAATACTGTTTCTTTTTTTATCTTGCTTTGGGGACCACTGAACCCTTTATCCCAGTGCCCCAGCTCCAGCCAGTAGCAAGACTGAGCATGCAGTCCCAATAGGTCTGGGGTGATCAAGCACAGGGCTTGGCCAAGCAAGTACTAATCAGCCATTTGTGCAGATGGAACTGGTCCTGTTGATGTCTTTATCATCTTATTTTCCCATGTGTGTTCTTCCCCAAACTACCTTTCAATGTTTTTGGTTCCTCTCCTAAACGTATCCTATTAGATCTTGTACAATCCCCAGGTACTTGTTCCTGTATCCCCTGTCTCATTTTCCCCTAAGCAGTGACTGTCTTGGGGTGACTTTATGATGTGTACCCCATATCACTACTCTATTGCCCAGAAATTAACTTTGTGCCTTTAAACTGTCCAAACCGGGACAGTGACCAACCAGTCTGAACCATACAGACCGTGTTATGAAGTAAGTACAAGTTACCAAAATGTGTTGCTGATCTCAGAAGATGCTAAGAGGATGAAACCTGTGTATTTATTGTTTAGTTTCTGGGTCTATGCTGGAATTACACAAGAGGCAAACACAAAGTTTCTGTATACCTTTTGTTTTCTTTTGTTCCAGTGCAGTGCAATATAATACTGAAGGGGTGCTTGAACTAGATGCAACAAAGTTTATTCAAAACTAATAGCAGTGCAGCGATACTGTTCAGTACAGCACTCTCCCTGGCGAATGCACTTGCCTGCTCAGAAATAGCTAGCTCAAGGTCTTCTACCTTATCCTTCATTCCAAAGTGTAGAGATAACCCTGGCCATCAGTCTTTCGCATCAGTTTCTTAATGCTGCAAAATGGGAACATTGCCTACTTTGGAGTTAGCTTATTTAAACATGGTGGAGTACTTCTATATGATAGGTTTCATTTTTGGATATTTGCATATGAAAGCCTGCATCAGAAAATATAGTGAAGTTTAGAACTATTGATTGCATTTGTCTTAATGCTAGGCTAACTGCCCACACTTTCCTAAAAGATGTCTGTGCATAATACTGAGGCTTGAATATTCCCCCTTTGCAGTGTCTGTAGGGAGTACGTGGATGTCTCTTTGTCTGGCTGCTGTGCTGGCTAGCTCGGGGGTGAGATCCCAAGCAGCTCAGCAGGCAGCTGAGACCACGGTTAGCCGGCCGAGCTGGCTGTGATTTTCCCTTTGCTGGCAGCGAGCTCTCCAGGCGATGCAGCTACAGCCACGGGAGGTCCGGTTTGGACCCCCCTGGACCCCGAGAACAAAGGAAGGCGAGAACGGAGACGCTGGAGGCGGCCAGAGGAGTTTATTCCCCGGTCCCCGGCAGCAGCCTGGCCAGGGAGCTCCTGCCTTCCCCCGGGACCCGGGGCGGGGGCGGGGCTTACAGCAGCAGCCAATGGGAAGGGAAGGAACCCGGGGCCAGCCCAACACCCTTGGCACTGCGGGGGGGAAAGGGAAACCGGGGTGAACCAATACACATTTGTGTAGAGGGAACATTAACAGCGAGGGTTTTCCCAGGCACAGCTCTGTCCCTCCGAGCCCTGGGCTGGCAGGTTTGCCAGGACACCCCAACATGTGGATGCATTACCTTGTCATGGATGAAACAGGATGCACATCTACTGTCATTAGCTGCCTCACACCTGAGGACATGTGCTCTGTGTGGGCTATTACTTCAGGATTTTTTTTCAGTTTACTTTTCAGTTCTGTGCTTACCATCTTGACATATATGTTTATAGTCTTTAGCAAAAGCTGCCTTTCAGCACGCAGTGACAATTGCAGTGACAATTGCAGTGACAATTGCAGCAACATGCAGTCCTTTGACCTGATTGTCAATAGCTCTTGCGTGTGTGGTGTATACCTGCTTGTTCTAGCATTTACTAATCAACTAAAAGTAATGTGAACATAGAAATGAGTCTATTCTCTATGCTTCTTTAAGGGAGGTGGCCCCAGATCCCCATGCCTCCCTTGAGAAGACTGGGTAATGTTTGGACCATGCTGCAACATTATTAGAACATTTTGGACCACCACAAAACTTTGGCAAGCGTTTATAATTATGTTCCCTCACCATGCTCTTCTGACCACTCTGAAGTTGCTTAGCCCAGAAATTGTTTTGTAGACTTAATTTTGGTTTCAGACTCTGTTGCTTTGGCTTTTGACTCAGTTGACTTTGTTCTGCCCAACCTTAGCCCAAACAGGGAATCCATGATGTCTCCTATCTCAGCTTTCTCTAGTGAAAGCAGCACCTGACCATCTGATCTTTGCCAATAGGACTCCCACTTAAATGCCTGCAGCCAGTGGTTTCAGTGGTGGTCAGATCACCATCCTGATGTGTGCTGAAAGATGTCTGCACTGGACCCCACACAGAACCTGCCCAGCAATCCTGTCCCCATCCAAGTTAGGTTGTCAGAGCATGGGGCTTTTTTGAAAGTGACTGTTTTTTAATTTGTGCCAAATGTGATGGCTTTCCATTCTTCTGTGGGACTTCTCATTTTCTCGCTCAGCTTCAGGTGATGAAAATATCTGTTATAAAAAGCAGATGAAGTAGACTTGTCAGAGTATACCATTGCTTTCTTTGAAATATGAACTTTGGATGCTGCATTCAGGCCATATTGGTTTCTGTACTTTTCAGAAGGTAGAATTTGATGACAGGCATTCATTAGGTTTCCAAGCAAGACTGTAAACCTGTGAGCTGCCTTGCAGAGCTTTGTATATTAGAAATTCTTTGTTAAACACTGGAGGACTTACAGGAGGACTCTGATGCAAGAAAGCTCTTGGGTAAACTTCTCTTTACTCTCCAGAAAATTTAGCTCATTGTGCTGTGGATGATCAATACTTATTCCAGGAATTCATAGTAAGAATTTCTCTGGAGGAAATAGCTTTTTTGTCCTTTGACTACTACTTGCAACTTGGATTTCATTCTACAATGGCAGTACTTCTATAGACCTGGCTAGGGTAATTTGGAAGACTCCTTCCTGGCTCTTATGACTGAAAAATGTGATGGGAAATATCAGCACTGACATGGACAGAATTATTAAGTGTTTTCCTTTGCCATCATTTCACAGTTGCCTTGGAGAAAATCAAGTAAGCTACATTTAGAGATTGCAGCATTTACATCTGCCATCTGGCCAAATTAAATAGCACACAAATGTGTTCAAATAATCTGAATAAGAGAAAAATATATTTTTGAGAGAAAGCAGGCTTGAAGCTGAAGATCTGGAAGCTACTATGAAGCCTGGAATTCGGAAAGGGTTCATGTTGAGTTGTACACTTTGATCCTGACAGAATAAATGCCAGGGAAGAGAGAGGAAAAGAGAGAGAGATTGGGAGCAAGGGGTGGATTTTAACATAAAGAAGGGTCTCTTATGCGTTTTGCAATTGCCTTGTCTGTTCTGGACAGGTGTAAAATTTTGTGTATTTACATTAGCCTAGGTTGAGAGTGAGAATTAAGAGGTTGCTGGTTGTCTTCTTCAATTTGTATATTCCAGATGACAAACCCTTGCTTTGTTCTGAAAATAGAAAACTTAGCATTAGAAATGATGACCAATCTCCATTCTTACCCAGAGATTCCACTTGCTTATCTCCTGGCTTCTCTTTTCTATAGAAGGAAATGCATTTCTTCCTGTCAGTATATTAATATCTGACTATGGTTGTGTATTACCTCTCATAAGAGTTCCTGGCCAGGTAGAAGCTGGAGATAGCACAGATGGCCTTTCTGTCATCCAAAATGTCCCTCCCTAGGAACTCTCCTTGAATGCATTGCTTCATTGAAGTGAAGACACAGTGTTGACATCGATATCTAGATAATCTGTGGTTTGGAAAAAGAACAACTTTCTAGCTCTCTTTCTACTCTCTGAGTAGAAAAAGAGACTTAGCCTATCTTGGACCTAAGGCAAGTTCCATTCTTGGACCTAAATGGAAGTCTCATTTTTTTCATAAAGTGATTAAGCTCCTGATATCAAAACCATTCAGATTGACAACCTGAGTTAAAAGATGCTTATCTTCATATTCATAACCCTTGAGTTATGTTTCTCCTCATATCTCTGCAAAGTAAATATGTATAATGCTTCATAAATCAGAACTATTACCAATTGAAAACTTGTCTGTTCTCTTTTTTTTCCCCCTTTGGTTGCTTTCCCTAAGGCACTGACCTTTTTCTGTGCAGTTTATTCTTAGCTGAGGTGGGAGGCTGCTATTCACATTTTTGAATGATGGATTAATGGAAGCTCAGCTGAATGAATGGTCTTTCATTGTCTTTAGACTGATTTTCATCTCTTCAAGTCATTAGCTCTTGAGTATCCATCCAATCAACAGTGCACTGGCACGGCTGGATTCTGCTGGCAGCAAGAGATGTTCCCATAAGGCAGATTCAAGGTCTGTGTTGACATGCTCCATTATTGAAACACTTTCATTACTACCCTGCTGAGACATTCCTTAACAGTTCTTCATCATCTGGCAGCAGGAATTCTCGTAATCTGAAGTCTGTAGGCTTGCTCAGGACTACATATATTCTAGGTAACCATCTTGGTATATCATGAGTGATGCTTGTCTGATATAACGCAGTACCTCATCTTTGAAGCTGCATAGTAACAAGTTGAAACTCTGGCCACTTTTTTAAACTTGTATGGCAACCTTGAAAGAAGAACCAAAAAAAGCTTTGGGGAGGTGGTAGCAGACAGATACATTAAAAAAAACTGAAGTGCAAGACCAAGAACCTCTTGTAGGAACGCTGTAATCTTAAAGGATTGATGCATTCATCAGCAAACTCATAATGGATTTGCATATCCTGAGGAGGAATCTTCTTTGCTTTATGCTATGGTCAGCAAAATGGGAGAAAAAGGTTAAAGTTTTGGTATCTGTTTTCAGGGACTGTGAGATGGCCTTGAATACTACTACAGGATACCAAATTTTTGGATTTTAGTTGTCTGCTGTACAAGTTCCCTTTCAAGGCTGTTTTTCACGGTTCCCCCTGTGAGAGGGGAACAGTGTCATAGTCTTGTGTCATAGTCTGTCTCATTCGTCTGTTGTTCAACAGCAAGCATGAGCTTGTACTGAGGAGAGATGGTTTCAGGGTAATTTCCACTCTCACTGCATAATCTGAGGTCTTCATGTCCACTTTGGGTCTTTTGATGCAGGACTCTAGTTCTGGGCTGTCTCATGGTCAGCACCTTTTGCCCGGTGCCCTGTGTGCTGAGTAAGCCTTGGTGTTACATCTGAGATATGTCCCTTGGTTAAAAGGTGCCAGGTGGTAGCTAAAATGGAACTTACCTGGCTGTGGGGACCACGTTTTCTACCTCAAAGGTGTTCTCACCTGTCTGCTTAACTGTAGTGATCATACTACTCTGCATGTAATGAGGGAGTCCTGTTTCCTTATCTGATTGCTGAGTTTGGTGTGTGTGTCTTTGGCTCATTATTCCCCAGAGACGTGGTATTCTTGAACTCTGCTCTCCTGGAATACTCAAAAGAGCTTCTGTGGAACACCAGCACCAGCTTGATGCCTGAGTATATTTAGTTTCCATTTATGCAGGAAAGTTAGCAGAATTAGGGCTGCATAGTGGTGCAGATAGCTATTTCAGAAATAAATCTGGTGTCAGCCAGGTCTTTGCTTGGGTTTGATTTGTTTATGCGGTTTAAAATTTCTGGTCTTTTGCATTGATCTTTCTAGTATGATAAAGGAAGGGAAAACTGTAAATTGTGAGCACAGGGATGGTGGCTCGTGTGGCCTGTGAAGTACCACTCATACCTCATCTCTCCTCTCCATACCCTCAAGACCTTTCAAACTCAACACCCAAGTTTAACTCAGTACATAGGCAGGGCGGTGGTGTCAAACTGTGGCAGATCAGCAAGGGGAAGCACAGAGTCCTGCTCTGGGGAGGATATACCCCAGGCACCAGCACATGCTGGCATGGAGCTTGGCAGAAAAGGCCCTGGGAGTCAGGTGACCATGAGCCAGCAAAAGACACATGTCACAAAGAAGGCAAACAGCCTCCTGGGCTACACGGGGAAGGAAGTTGTTAGCAGGTCGATGGAGGTGATTTTTCCTCTCAGCCCAACCTTGGTGAAGGCACATGTGGAATTCTGTGTACAGTGCTGGGCTGGCTCCCCAGTAGAAGAAAGACATAGACTTACTGAAATGAGTCCATGGAAGGGCCATGGAGATGATTGAAGACTTGGAGCACCTTTCATAAGAGGAGAGGCTGAGACAGTTGGAGTGTTCAGCTTGGAGGACAGCAGGTTTGAGAGATATCTTTCCAATGTGTAAAAATACACACTGGAATGAGTAAAGAAGGCAGAGATTCTTCTCAGTGGTGTCCAGTCAAAGGACAAGAGGCAGTGGACACAAACTAAAATAACTGTAAATTATATTTAATCAAAGAAAACACTTGTTTTGCTATGAGGGTGGTAAAATGTGGCATTTAAGTAAAACTTTATAAAATGAAGGCCTTGTTGCCTTTGTAAAATTATGGCTCAGGACTGTTCCTTTGGCTAGAGAAGGACTGTGAGAAAAGTCCATGAGAAGAAAAAGAATTAGTTCTTACCCATGAGAAGGTAGTATCAACAGAAGCAAGAAAGTTAAACAATAGAAGGAGAAAAACAGCAGCATATCCGCACCTGTTATTTTTCTGAATGCTTGAATGCTTATGCTCTAGGTAGCCAGTGGTAGTATATTGAAGTTAATAATAGCCAATGAGTCTATTGTAGCAGTTTAGCAGCCAATGAAAATGTAACACGAATGATAACATACAAAATGTGTATAAAAGGGGCTGCTTTGTTTAATAAACGACTTTTTGGGCCTTGAAAGAGGCGCTGTCTGTGTGTGTCGTGACCGCCCCAACAGTGACAGTAAAACACTGGAGTTTGTGTTTTAAAGACTCAGGTTGTGGAGTCTTTATCTTGGAGACTCTTTAACAGTGGACGTGGTCCAGAGCAATCTGCTGTTGTTGCCCATGCTCTGATTAGGGCAGTTTGACTACACTCAAGAGGTCCCTTCCCACCTCCAGTACCCTGTGATTCTGGAAGCTGAGATTTCTCAGATATCTCTGCTAATTAGAGAATGCTAATTCTATACCAGCTACATTCAAGAGGGCACAGATTTCATCCTGAGTTTTTGTGGATTGACATGTGACATCCTAAATTAGCGGTGCTTTTAAAGATCACTGCATATTTGTATTTACACAAGCGTATACACTGGTTACATTATGAAAACATTATTTCAAGAACTGCTTGAAGGTAATATAGGGCCTTGAATTTGGAAGTCTTCTGCACTGTAATTGTGTTGCACTGTCCTTTTTGTTTCTAGACACGCTGTCCAGAACATCACACGTACCTAAATCCGTAATGCTGAGCTGTAATTTAACAGTGCTGTAGCAGTTTGTTTCAACTAGTTACTAATTAGTTCTGTGTTAACTACTTCCGTAGGTATGCAGTGTGTTCTCTCAGCAGGCTCTTTTCCATTACTTTACCTGTTGTGTTACAAGCCCAGGCACAGATGAGTCCTTTATCATGATTTAGAGGGATTTAGACATACACTTTAATTAACGTTGAGGATTTCTGAGTACCACTTTTGTCTGAAGTGCCCTGATTAACTGTATCCTAGATATCCAAAGAAAACTGTGTCAGGGATTTCATACTTACTAAAGAAATGGGAGAAATAAGCCTTTTAAATCCTGGCATATTTGTTATATAGGAATGGTGGATAAGTATGACCATATCAATAAAAAATACAGTTTTCTGTCTTGAAAAGTAATTTAGACCTTGAGACAGCTGTTTCATTTGAAACATTCATGCACTCAGATGCAGAACTGAGAGGGAAGAGAAGCAGAGAATTATCACTGTAATCTGCAGAAGAGTTTCTTAGGTTTTATGTGCTTTACAGGACGATTGCAGATCATCTTCAGTGTAAATTGTGGCTAAATGGACACAGTATATTGCCATATTGAGCTTCAGGTTCAGGAAAGACTTCAGCAGCATGCTTTGTTCTGTGTTGACATGTTGCCTGTTGGAAGAGAAATTAAAACAAATGTTTTAAACTCTCCATTTACATTCAGGGGGAGTTTAAAACATATTTTTTTATCTAGGTACACAGACCAGGAGTGTTTAGTATTGCTGTTTGGTAAGCTGCTGCAGACATTGGGTTCTTCAGTGCTATCAATCAACAATGGTCTGTGAGGACACATCAGCGCTTTCTTTCATAGTTACTTTTATTTTTGTCTCTCAAATTAAAAAGTTCAGATTAGAAAGAAAGTTCCAGAAGTTTTTCTAAACTAGTAGCTACTTACTGCAGAAATAAAACTGTCATTGAGTGTGGATGGAAAAGTGCATAGAAAATGGCTCTATGCTTCCTTCTCTCACACTTGAGAATTATCACCAGTGTATATATAGGAATTGATGTGTTATCAACTAGTGCTTTGATTGGTTTTGTGGCCTTAAATTCAGAAGGTATGCTATAAACAGTATTTTGTAACTGCTGTGTGCTTTTTGGAAGCAGCAACATTTTTGAACTACAGCATTCACAGTTAAATGTGACATGATTAGACACAACACATTCAGTAAATCTTCATATTCCAACTCCACCAAATAAGAAATATGTAGGCTTGCCAGTTGGGCTATATTAGTTTCCTGGAGAGCAATAAGGCACATGGAAAAGAGCTGGCTGGTTTTTTTTTTTTTTTTTTTCCTAGGGCCTAGGGACAAACTTCTAACCTTGTTGGGCTGCTCTTTAAACCTAATGATGTTCCAACATTTGAGTCCTTCAAATTCAAGCTGTGTTTGGATCTAGTTTAAAGAACAGCAGTTATGTTGTATGCATTTGTCTGCTCCATAGCCCTGACATATGGGATGTGTTAAACTGAGGTCCAAGTGCAAGGATGATATCACCAGCACAGAACAATATCAATGTCAGAAGCGTGGACTAGTGAGTTGCTGTCAGTCAACAGCAACTTGACACTGTTGGAGCTGGACACTGCCTCACATCCTTTTATTTTTTTAACCCTTTTTAAAAAAAAGATGTGACATTTTGCTGATGTAGATTTACATTGCCCTTATTTTCAGTGGTGCTTCTTCTCAGTGTGATGCTGTCAGTCGCTGTGGAGGACTGGCTGTTCTCTGTCATTCATGCTTTATTCACAAGGTGTTTTTCACTCACTGCTGTTATCAAGCTTCTTGCCTTTTGTGCTTTTGTTATCCTATGAATGAGTCTTCTATTCATGCAGCATTATTACTGACCTCTACTTGAACTTTCTTCCTCTCCTTCCACATATATTATTTGACTTTCCACTGTGACAGAGAGTAAGAAAGGAAATGACATATTGCAGACTCAGAAAGAATTATAGTCTTAAGTTCTAGCAGAAGAAGTGTGTGTTTTGGCTCTTGAAAATGAGAACCGTTTCATACCAAGGGGAGGCAAAATATCAAATGTGTTTCTGCAAAACATATCATAACTGCATGCAAATTGGACTGGTTTGTCTAAAGCATTGAGTCCTCCCATGTGGCAGTGCCTGTGTTTGCTGCTTCTCCCTTTGCCTTTCAAGAAACTTTCAAAGAGTAGTAGTATTAATTCCAAGAGTCTAAGAACCCTACTCTAGATTAAAAATCATGGTTTTGTATTTCTGTGTCAGTAAGGCTTTCAGGTTTTTTTGGTTGAACTTCTGTTTTTAACGTTGCTCACTTGCTCACAACGCGTGTGTGGAAGAATAGCTTCAGGTAAGGAATGCAGCCGTGGAGAGGTGGTCAGTGTTTCCAGGAGCTTGTCAAGCCTGCTGTGTTCTGTGCAGCCCCCACACAGAGCTTCTCTCAAGTCTCTCTCTGCACTCCATTCCCTTCAGTGGGATGACTCAAGGGTCATATTTTCCAGGCTCCAATAACACTCCCTCTATCCCAGAAAATTCTGTCTGGATCTTTCTGTTGGCATTGCCATCACTCTCAGCCAATTTTGACATGATCTTGAGAGTGCTGTAGCGCTTGCATATTGGAAGTGCCAGCAAATCAGTGTCTGGGGGCTTGAGGAATCAAAACGAGGAAACTTCATTTGGTAGATGCAAAGCTCTTTCAATGGTGTCTCTTCTTCAAAAAATTTCCCTGAAACAACGGGAATTGTTTCAGGGAAAGAATCATAAAATTCTTGATGGTGATTTGATTTTTGGTGGTATTGAAGCAGGTTTTGTACAAATACCTTGCCCTAGAACGTTGCTGGTAGCCTTTAGCTCTATGCTGGTGCCTTTGAAGGTGAAATTTTGAGCCTATGCCTCCTTCTGTGAAAAGCAGAAATGAGCAGACCAAGTCCCTTCCTCCTCAGTTAGCCTTCTGGCAGAGTGGCAAGTTCCTCCTGCCAAGTATTGCTAGGAAGATTGTAAATTTGTTACAGAAAGTGCATTAATATTTTACTTTCTCCCCATAAAAATTCTCCACCAACTGTAAGTGGGTGAACTGAAGACAGTTGCTGGTGTAAAATATATAGGCTGTTATTCTGCCTTTACAGTATGAGCAATTCTGTTATTTCTGCTTACCTAAAGATCACAAGCTCTGTTATTGTTTGTTGTGGAATGCAGCATTTGAAACAGAATAATGCTTTCTATATAACATTAGGAAACATGGTACAAAATTTGGTCTCTTCCCTACTGTCCTACTTCTGGTAAGTATTGTATAATTCAGAGGGAAATGGGACCTCCTCTGTCACTACTCTTTTCTTGATGACTGAGTAAAAGGGAAATAAGCACACTATTGAACCTTGTAGTAGACTAAAATATTTAGTGTCGGAAGCTTTATTATATGGAATGATATGCTGTCATCCTCCTTTAAGAAAGGTTGTTGGGAAAATTGCGTATTAAAGTTGTGTCGATGGTTGAAATGTTCAAAATTACCCTCAAACCCTACAGGAATTCATGACCATGTATGGTTGTATGGAAAGATTATTGAAAAAGACATTTGCAAGAACTGGTAATGGAAACTGGCTAAGCACAGTGGCGTGCAGAAATTATTTGCTACACACTGTGTCTTTTAGATTAACTTTATTAACTAGGATGTAATGGTGTTTGTGTTCCTATCAGGTTTTAAAGATTTCTACCACTGCGTTATTCTGTTTAATATCTCACTGTTGTTTATTCCCTTTTAGGGAACTTTCTACAATTCTATTAAGTACAACAAGGAGAAAACATAAGCAAAATAGTGGGTGTACAGAAGTAACAAAACCTAAATGTTTTATGCAGAAAAGATTCAACAAGTATCTCCTACCAACGAAGAATGAAACAAATTTTCACACTGTGACCTTGCAGTACAATCTTGGATCAAACCACACGTTTCTTTAACAAAAAATAATTGAATTATACTATTTGCATTTATCTGATGATGTGGAAATAAAACATTGAAAGGAATGTCGTTATTGTTTTCTTTATTCTTTGGATTATGCTTCACTGCATGGATTTACTAAAACTGATAAAAGCTTTCACTGCAAAGCCATCACTACAGGAATAAAGAAGCCTTATAGGCAAAACGTGTTGATATGGAATGATATGAAATATTACCCAGGGTAATAACTCTGGTTTCATACTCAGCACAAGATTTTAGAAGTAGAGAAGGAAAATACAGCCACACAAATCCTGTTATCCTCTTTAGGCTATGTAATTAAACTGCTGGGATAACACTGAAAAGGTACATCTGTGGTATTGTACAGCTGTTTGGATTTGAATCAGGGGTCCTGTGCTTTCATTCTTACTGGTGTTGAGTAGCATTTTACTTTGCCAGTAGTTCTTTTGAAGCCTGCAACACTAATCAGGGCCAGTGTGAGAATAGCACAATTGAACTGCGTGTTAATGGAAGACAGATACTGCAAGTAATGCAGACTGATGAACAGGAAGTTTATTTGGCAAAGATATTTAAAACATTAATTTTGCCATGACTAGTAGATTCCTATTAAATCAGAAAACAGATTCCACTCCCACTGAAATCAAGGGAAGTTTTGACTTCAGTGACATAAAGATTTGGACCTCTTTTGGATTTATTTTCCAATTTAAGATAATTTTCCTGATGCTTACTAAATGTTCCCCAGTGTCAATACATTAAAATGTGTTGCCAATTAAAATAGTGTTGTCTTGTACTGTAAAAGCTAAAATAAAATATTTGCTTTGGCATCTTTGTAAGTGGAATTTTTGTCATGTGTTTAGAACTTATTCTGCACTGCTAGCTGCACGTAGGAAATGTTCCCTGTTCTTCTAAAAACATTTGTAGTACACGTTTAAGACATTAACTGTAACTTTATGGAATGGGTTTAATGCTCAGTGGATTTACACTACAGTATGAATCTAACCCTTAATTATTACCAATTGAACTCCTTCTGCACATCAGATTGTTTTTGACTGTGAGACTATCATTTTGTATTTAATGAAAAGTTTGTCATTAATAATATGTTGTGAAAGTTTTAAGTTGCTAACCATGTGTTTTATTTCCTCTGTGTATCAGAAGAGTTTCTTGGAGCTATTGCAAGCACCTTTTAGATAATTTCTCACTGAATTACTTATTTTATTTGCTGAATATCTCTGCTCAAATCAGTTTCTTTCTGGCAGTGTACTTGGTGATTCCTGTTAGTACCATGTTAGGTGTTAGTATTCTTTGTGAACAAACTTATACAGTAGATCCTGACAAAAATGATGATAAAAGCTGGTCTGCAGCTTAATTCACTATTCTGTGTTTGTTTTTTACTGTATTCAGGGACATGATTTTCATCCCTAAATGGTTTGTGATGCATCATACCTTTTCTACTATACCTGTTTTGCTTTGTCTTTCCTATTTCCCTACTTATTCTATAGCCAATCTTGTGGTGAGTTTTCTATTTTTGTACTTCAAACATAAGCTCTTCTTATAACTTTATAACATTATTCCTTTGTTTCTGTCCCTACAATATGAGTCTACTGTTTCAGCAACCTTAATTTTACACTCACAAATCCACTTCTGTGGAATATGGCAATTCTGTCTGAGGTTCTGAAAACCTTTTGCGTTCCCTTACTTTCCTTCCTGACGTTTTCTCAAACTGAATGTGGCACTTACGTTCAGGCTTCTCAGTTGGCTTACTGTGCAGTTTGTGTGTAATCTCTACTTCCCTTTCCTCTGATTTCCCCATTGGTTAGTTGAACCTTAGAGAGCACTAATATGTACTTCTGCTAATTCTCATCAGATCTTTTCTGTTGTTTGTTTGTTTGTTTTTTAATAATCTTGTATTTTTGTGTTTTCCTTTTATCTGTAAGACTAAAGCTTCATTCTCATGCTCATTCTCATAGAGACTGAATCTGAGGTCTTTGCATTTTACCTCTGCTGTATTGAGTACCTCCTACTTAGGTTTAATACAGCATATTCAATTGACCTTCAGTTTTGCTCGGCTCCCAGAGGTGAGATTCACTTCTAGCTTTACAAGTCTGCAAGTGGTGCCTAGTGGTTTTCTATAGGGCTTTTGAGATGTATGGAAACACCTGGTTTTCTCTGTTGACTGTAAAAGGAGCCTTGACAACTGTTTTATATGTCTGCATCTCTAGGTAGCTCTCTCTGCATTGTCTGTGCCTAAGGCTAAGTGTCATGAACTGTGTACTGGGACTGAAATTGTATATGTACATTGGGAATGAAAATGAACTGTTGGTTTGGTTCTATATGGCAGTTAATTTTTTTCTTTCTCGAGTGTTTTTAGAAGAAGAATTTCTTTTCATAGGTCTCCCAAAAGTAATTTTGAACACCCTAATGAAAGAACTGAAGTAGATAATGGCCAGACTATTCTATAACTGAAATTAGAACAAACACATTTAGTCATTTTGCTTATTTCTCACTTTGACCATGGAAGAAAGCTTTAATTATCAAGCTGGTGGGAGGAGCAAGGCATATATTTATTGAGTTACAATTTTATTGTTGAATTAATAATATTTGTTTAATTTTAATGATTTACAGGCAGCCTGTTTACCTGTAAAACTCCAGCAATTGCAGATATTGTGATACTAGTAGATGGTTCTTGGAGTATTGGCAGATTCAATTTCAGGCTCGTTCGACTGTTCCTGGAAAACCTGGTTTCTGCTTTCAATGTGGGATCTGAGAAAACAAGAGTAGGTAAGGTGCTGCACTTATTTCCTAACATTTCTGTAGCAATGTAAAGTTGTTATCATTTCAGGATGGTCAACAGCTTAGTGCTACTATTTTTGTGCAAGATTCATCCTCATCTGGAACTAGCACTTCTATCATCAGAGTAATGCTGCTGGAATGTTTGTAGTATTAATTCCTCACAGCTTACTGTGATCCTCAACTTAGGCTGAGGATCTAATGCAATGTCAGTGGAAAAATAAAAACAGTGGAAACAGTCTTACTGACTTCAGTCAGCAATAGCCTCAAACACTTGCAGTTTAATTTTTGCAGCCAGAATGTGCCAATGGATGGTTTTTCTTGTGCTTTAAACTGGCCGAAATGTTATATATCTGATCTGCTGCTGTTCAAAGGTATATTAAGTAAAGTTGTTCTTTAAAAAAGAAATTCTTGAAATGTTAAAAACTCTGAAAAATTTTTGTATTTCTTTGCTTTTCATTTAATTAGCACTTGAGCAAAAGGCTTTGAAAGTTAATTGAGGAGTTGTCACCCGGAACAACTTCATACTATTTTTTTGTTGTCAACCAATGCATTTTTTCTAATATGGTAGCAAAGCTACTTGCAGTAAGCTAATTGTGGTAAGATACTGGTAACCAAGTACATAAAGTGTAAATACTTGAAAAAAACCTGCTTTATTATCTGATTGGTTACCTTGGATTACCTTAATTTCTGGTTCTTTAGGTCTTGCACAGTACAGTGGTGATCCCCGAATTGAATGGCACTTGAATGCCTATGGCACAAAGGATGCTGTTCTGGATGCGGTCCGTAATCTGCCGTATAAGGGAGGGAATACATTAACAGGTACTGTGTATGTTCTGGCTTCTGCCTTTTATTAAAAACCATATTCTGCTGTACAGACTGAAAAATGTCAATGCTTATTATGAAGTATAAAAAGGATAGGGGTTTTGCAGCTTGCCAATGGCTTAATCCAGTTTCAGTTAAGTCTTTTCTGAAGCGCTTGTCCATTGATTTCTGTGGGAATCAGGACAGGGTGTCATAA
This sequence comes from Struthidea cinerea, assembly GCA_013397865.1. Lineage (NCBI taxonomy): Eukaryota > Metazoa > Chordata > Aves > Passeriformes > Corcoracidae > Struthidea > Struthidea cinerea. The sequence continues at coordinate 836,046 of VZTI01000068.1, read as the reverse complement.
AACAAAGTGTACATAACTCTCTGTGCTGGAAGTAAAATCTTTTATTGGCTAGGAAGAAAATGCAAATCCATTTATAATGTTCATGCACAGAGCTTTATTCTGGAGAAGGAAAGAATGTTGTTTCAGTATTTGACAACTGGTAACACTAACTTTACAAATGACCACCGAGGGCTTTTAGATTTCCATTGACCTTTTAGTAGTTAAGGCACTGAAGCCCCAGAGACACTTAGTGATGGGTAAAGGGGGGATGCCTGACAACCTGGGAAAAATACAGTTTCTGAATACAATTACAGTGTCATCAAAGCAGCAGTCAGTCATGTTGGAATGATATATCCAAAGACCCAGACATGGCTTTAAGTAAATTGCTGCTTTTTTTTTTTTTTTTAATTTTCTGGTGGGTAAGGAACAGGAGAAGCAATGAGCAACAGCCTTTATTTTGGTAGAAGAAGTGATTGCAGTGGGACAAAGGACAGAAAACTCTAGTATGATTCTAGGAATGAGATTACTGGGTGGTAGGAAGTAGAAAATTGTAATTCTTTTATATGGATGTTAGAAGAAAGTGAGTTAGAAACATTTTCTGTGGGAGACAAACAAGTTTTCATATAGGATCTCATTGTGATGTGTAAGTTTGTTCTGGAGCTGTTGTTCTTCTTTCCCTTTAAATAATTTGCATTTATTAAAATCAGATTCTCCCTAAGCTTAAATAAAGCTTTTTTTCAGCTTGTAAATCAGAAAGTCTTACTTTTGTTTGTTTGTTTATTCTATCTGTAGCATGGGAGATCTACTGAGCTATCCAGAGCATGTACTTTTGTATAATCAGTATAGGTAGAAGGAGAGGGAACTTCCTGTTCTAATTTGGTAGAACTTGGTAGAGTAAGAAAAAAAAGACGCTGCATTTGCAGGAAGATCAATTTAGGTTTTCATAGCCAGTTTAAAATACATTGATTGATCAAAAGGTTGCTAAAAATAAATTTCAGCTTCTCTGTCGTTTATGCTGCTTGCTGGAATTTAATTTCTCAGTAAATAATTTCTTCTTTTATACTTATTCTTCATCAGAATTTTTAAATTGAGTAGACAAACAAACACTGAGGTATTGGCAAAATGAATGGACATTTTCCTCTCCAAAATTCTTTTAAAATGTTTTCTTTTGTAGGTCTTGCCTTAACTTACATTTTGGAAAACAGCTTTAAGCCTGAGGCAGGTGCAAGACCTGGAGTGTCTAAAATTGGGATACTGATCACTGATGGGAAGTCGCAAGATGATGTTATCCCTCCTGCTAAAAACCTACGAGACGCTGGCATTGAGCTATTTGCTATTGGTGTGTATTCTGCTATATCCATGTACATGCCCCATTGTACTCTGGAGTATTTGTATCAGTTGCTGTCTGTACTAAGGAAGTGTTCTCTTCTGCCTGTATCCAATAAATATCATCATTAATTTGTATCTTTTATAAACATTGCTCATAACATTGCTGCTATAACTGGAATTTAGCAGTATAGATGGATGCTACATTTTCACGAGACAGCAGAAAAATTCCACTTATGCTGACAGAAATTAACACCTTGAATTGACATTCTAAAAACAGAGCAATTTGTAGTTGGTCATTAAAACAAATAGAATTGGATATTAGTAATTTTTTATCAATCCCTGTGTATAAAAGATTTTTTCTTTTTCATTGCAAATATTTTCTTTGTTTTTCTTTCCAATAAAAGGTGTGAAGAATGCAGATATAAATGAACTCAAAGAGATTGCCTCTGAGCCTGACAGCACACACGTCTACAATGTGGCTGACTTTAACTTCATGCATACCATTGTTGAAGGTCTTACCAGAACAGTGTGCTCACGAGTAGAGGAACAGGAAAAGGAAATCAAAGGTGAGCAGAAACAAAATTTAATGTAACTTATGATGAACGTAGAGCTACAAATCAAATACCTGCAGTTCTAGGCTGTCTTCTGGCACTAGACTCATGCAATAAATGCTTTTTCTTACAAGAAAGTACATTGTCAGGGAAGTTGCCTTCCTAGCTGTCTTTTATTCTTGCTTAGATATCTCTGACCTTTTGCTCTCTGACTTTAGTAGAGGTAAATATTATGGTATTTGGTAGTGTAAAAAAATTTTAAAATGTACAGTCATTCTGCTGTAACTATTTCCAAGTGGCGGGTAAGGAAATCTTTTTGTAATACAGAGTTTTGGGGATGAATTAGTTTAACAGCTGCACATGGAATTGTTACATTCATGCTGTGCTTTCCATCTCCTAACTTAATGTTTTTATTGTCTCATAAGTTCTCAAAAGTTACAACTATTTAGATTGCTTTGTCCCTTCCTCTTGATGAATTTTTTTTCTCTTTCTTATGAACCACACAAAAAATATATTTTGGTTCACAGGAAAAGATGGCAGTGAAGAAAATTGTTCTTATATGAAAAAGCCTCCTCTAACTACAATTCTTTTCTTTTCTGAACAAAAGAAATGGCTATGAAAAATTGTTGCAATTTGCCAGATACAGTCCTACCTGTGAGGCCTTTCTTTCTGAAAGGTTTCAGTGGATTTTGTTTCTATTTATTGGTTTGTGATTCCTTATTATCACAGAAATGCTGAGTGATTCTCTCTCGTAATATATGGGGATATATGGAAGATTTTATATGTATATATACATATAATATATATAATATATTTTATATATATATTCAATATAATATATAGATACATGCAATATATATCAGTAGGAAAGGCTCTCTTGAGCGGGAGAGAATGGAAAAACCATGGATAGATGAGACCCCTTTGTGGAAAAGAATGATTGCCAGAGGAGATGACCGTTCACTGTGTCTCTTCAGGCAGTATCACTTTCCAACCTGCTGAGGAGCACAGGAGATCACAGCTGTATATGTACTTGTATGTTTTTCATGACTGGGAGGAAAGCAACCTGAAAAAAAATCCACAACAGAAAGGTCTGGAAATAGTGATGGGAGGAAGGTCAGGAAGGCTTAATATTGTATTTTTGTCTTTTTTTGTATAAAGGTTTATGAAAGACCTGGGAAGTTTAGTCCCATGTGCAGTACTCATTATTATTTCTTTGTTTCCATTGAGAATAACCTAAATAAGTGTGCCAATTATTTGATTTTCTGATGAAGAACAATATTTATAGCATCAGCAAATACAACAAACCAAGTAACTATTATGTAGAAGGGAATAAAAATTTGTATTTTCTCCAACCTAGGAACGATTGCTTCTCTTGGGACTCCTTCAGATTTGGTCACATCCGATGTAACAGCTAGAGCCTTCCGGGTTAGCTGGACCCATGCACCCGGCAAAGTGGAAAAATACAGGGTTGTGTACTACCCCACTCGAGGAGGACAGCCAGAAGAGGTAATAGGAGGAAAAGCTGCCCAGAAATTTTTAATGCAACAGGGTAGCTAACCAGACAGGAAACCCATGGTCTTATTTTAAATCCACCCTGAAATTCCCTATGTGGGCTCCAGAAAGGAGGCTGGTCACACTGGATGGGGTCAAAGGTTAGGTAGTAGCTAGGCTACGTGTCTGTCATACAATTTAAAGTAGATGTGCTATAATAATAAGCACTTTCAGGGGGTAGGGTGAAGTGCCTATGATTACTTGAAACAATTCTACAGACCCCTGTTTACAGGAACAGAAGAGGTAGGAGTTGATGATGAGCCAGATTTCAATTCTAAGAAAAAAGTCATTCATAAAAGGAGGATGATATGGGTGTGTATTTTGGGATATCTACAATTGATCATTGAAAATTTGGAGAGAGTTGTTTAGTTGGATAGACTTCAGCATTTTGGAGATGGGAAAAAATGCAGTGGAACAAGCTTTTGACTTCAGCTGACAACTTATCAAATTGAATGGAAAGGTAGAAGAACAAAAGGATTTCAGTAAGATTTTATTTTGTTTCCTTTTATGCTAGAAACTTGTTTAGGACAGATATGTATTGAGGTAATTTTGGAGTACTCTGTGTATATATATATATGTGTGTGTGTGGTACTAAAGGAATATTTATGTTAATATTGTATCAAAAAGTGCCACATACACACTCTTAAACTGTATTCCATATACTTCATTCAGCTAAGATCTTCCTTTGTTCCAAATGGTTGTTTATATCAGATAAACATTTTGACTATTTATATGGTTGCTGTTTTTTCAGACACTTTACTGTACATAAATGCAGCATGAGTTGAACTTAAATACAGTGTAAAAATTGGATGAAAGAGGGATTGAGTGATGTGATGGTTATATAGTTTGTTTGCTTTATCCATATTTAGTTAAATTTTCTTTTAAACAGGTTGTGGTAGATGGAAGTTTATCAACAGCAGTTCTGAAAAACCTGATGTCTTTAACTGAGTACCAGATAGCTGTATTTGCTATCTACTCCAATGCTGCAAGTGAGGGCCTCCGTGGAACAGAAACCACACGTGAGTATCCTTAGCATGCTTGTTGCAGATTTGACTGTCTGCATTTAATCAGGGCGTGTAAGCATTAGTCTTCGTGAAAAATAAACACAGAAGGGAGTCTTTTTCATTTTATCTTCTTTTAGTGCATTTGCCTTAAATTAAATTTTGTTTGAATTAGTTCTGGACTAAGCTCCGAAGTTCAAATGCTCTGTGGATATTTAAACACTGAGAAAGGTTTTATCTCTGGGCTGAACTTTGAAGTCGGCTGTATTGAACCCTAAATTAGAACGTTCCTATGTTTTGGGTGTGGAGCCAAACTTTACAAACTAGGTTTTTAGCTGAAGATGATCTCATGAATGGAGGATTAGGTGGAACCAGAAATATGTGCATACGATTCCCACCAGTGCCAAAGGTTTCAAGGTAACTTTTGTAAGTTTCTTTCTCAATGATTTAATTATTTTCTGTCTGCACAATGGGATATTGTAAGACTTAATGCATTTACAGTTTTATGTATTTGTATACAAAGGGCAGTTTTTTTTTTACTAAATATAAGAGATATTAGGAGTGGAAGTAAAGAGTAACTTTATAGTTCAGACTAGGAGACGAGAAGTCCATATGTGACGTATCAATAGCTGATATCTGCTGAAAGGACAGCACAGCAGGGCTCAAGCAATCTATAAGATTTCTACAGTGCTTTGACAACATCCTGACCCAAGTGACCAAGGAGCAAGCAAGAGAAGGTGCTCTGCTGTAGCTCATACTTAGAAACAAGGAAGAACTGATGGCAGAGGAGGAGGAGATCACATCCTACAAGCTCAGGAAAGGTCCCTACTGACAAGTTGGTAACCAGCTGACTGGAGGCTGTCATGGATTATCAAGAAACTTGTAACAGAACTCAGACATAAAAAGGAAGTATGTAAGAGATGAAGAAGAGGCAAATGACCCAGGAGAAGTTTAAGCTGCTGTCTGATCTTGCAGGGGTAAGTATAGGAAAGCCAAGGCTGACCTGGAGCTGAATCTGACAAGCAACATGAGGAGGAAAACAAGTTTAGCTTTATGCATTTCAATGAAGGGAAGTGCAAAGTCCTGCCCCTGGTGAGTGACAGCCCCATGTGTCACTACACCCTGAGGGGTGACCAGCTGGAAGGCAGCTCTGCAGAGAAGGACCTGGGGGTCATGGTAAACAACAAGCTGACTGTGTACCAGCAGAGCACCCTTGTCACATAGAAGGCCAAGGGCCTGCTGGATTGCATAGAAAATGATTGCCAGCAGATTTAGGGAACTGATTCTTGCCCTCTGCTCAGCACTTATGAGTGCCTGGATGCCTGGTCTTGTGCTTGGTTCCCCCAGCATAAGAGAGATGTGGACTTACTGAAGTGACTTCAGTGAAAGGCCATAAAGATGATGAAGGGCTTGGCAGATCTTTCATAAGAGTCTGAGACAGCTGGACTGTTCAGCCTGGAGAAGAGAAGGCTCAGTTGATCTTGTCGATGTGTCAAAATCCCTCATGTGAGGAAATGAAGAAGAGGAGTGAGCCAGACTTTTCTCAGTGATACTTATTAACAGGACAAGAGCCAATGGGCACAAATTAAAACCCCATGAAATTAAATTTGGACAGAAGACATGGTTTTATTGTTGTGGTGGTCAAACACTGGAATAAGTTGTCCAGAGAGGTTGTGAAGTCTGCCTCTCTGGTGATATTTCAAGCCAAAATGGATGCGGTTCTGAGCAACCTGCTTTAGCTGACCCTGACTGGACAGGGAACTTAATTAGACCAGATGATCTCAAGAGGTGCCTTTCATCCTCAGTGGTTCTTTGGTTCTGTGTCAGTGCTAATCTTCTCAATCTGAAAACAAAATAGAGTCATATAAAATTATTTTGGACTTTTCTTTTAGTCTCAGTCTCCCGAATTGTCATCTCCAGCCATGTTATACCCCATGAGACAGTGTTAGGACCTGTTTAATTTATTGAGGCTGAGAGAACAGTTACATACTGAGCCAACAGGATTATTTTGTATTGCACCTGGTATTCCTTTGAAGTCACCCAGTCAAGTTCTGACGGAGTCCGGCGCTGCTGGCTTTCAGAGATCTGATCAGATCACACCCCAAGGTCATGCAGCGTCAAGCATTTTATACAGCTGTCTTTGACAGTGTGTTGGAAGTAATAGTCTGACATGTGCAAGTGTTACTCACTGGACATGCTAAAAATACCTGCAATTTTAAAGTACCTTTTTACTATTCTAATGGAGAATTATAGAAAATTGTAGTTTACATTCCTGCCTGTGTGTGAGATACTGACAGATTAAAATAGTCACCAATTGCATTTGTTTATACAGAACGTTGAAAATAGTTTACAGGTATGTGAAATCTAAACAGATATATGCATAATGTAGAGATAAGTAGAAAGTTTTGTGATTTAATAGTCACTTCCAGCTTGAAATAAATATGAAATGTATTCACATTTTAATTTGCTAAAAATACATTTTTACCTGGTTTATTCCACCTATTTTTAGTTGGTTTAATTTATCCCGAAGTTACCTGAATATTTGGATAGTCTGGTAACTGTCCAAGATGCAAACCAGCATTATCTACTAGGTATTTATGTTTGAGATTCAGAGCTCTTCGGTTGAAAATTCCAGTATAAAACACCACATTTTATTTCCAGTCACCTCTTTGTCTATTTTTATATATATATTGCCAGAGTATCTACTGGTTCCTGTTGAGAATTAAAATGCAAGTTATAAGTTAGAGGATACTTTTCCCATAGATGTCTTAGAATCAAAATAAGGGGAAGGAGAGGTGATGGATACTCTCGCTGTGACCCTGGGGCAGTTTGAATAGGAATGAGACAATGTGGTACAAAGCAGCTTCAGGGTATCTCAACATGTAGTTTCTTACTGTAGGTATCAGAGGTGTGAGTGGAGCTCTGAGCAAGGAGACTGATGTACGTTTGAAAATGCTCATGGGTAGTTTCTCCCTATAATTAGAGAAATTGTGAGATTTCATGGAAATATAGATCAATACAAGAACAAGGGTTTAAATAGGATGGAGGTAGGTTGTAAAAGGTATGGAAGGGTAGATGGGGTAACCTGGAAGTGCAAACCTAAAGAGAAGTCTGGGTTGAAGTTTTGCCACCATTTACAGACATGAGTGACAGACTGAGTGAACAGCCTAAATGAACAAGAAAGGATGAGGTTGGCATGGTTCTGTTAGAGCTCTGTTAGAACTTGTTGAACATAATGTAAGAGATATACTTGGAGATACCATCTTGACAGGGTGCAGCTTTTGCTTGGATGAGGAGATCAGAGAAGCTCTGTGACTGAAATTAGAAGTTGTTCCTGAATATTTGTGTGCAGGTCAGATTCTTCAGAATTTCAAATAGGAAAGGTTTCGTATCAGTTAGCAATTGCCTTCTGTTTTTTCAGGCCATTTCAGTCATTTTTGGGACTATTCTCAGTGTATAAATTCCAAAGGAGAAGTCAAAGTTCCTTCATACCTCTCCATATTCATGCCTGAACATTTCTCCATATTCATGCATGAATATTTTAATGGGATTCATCAGTGATGTACCAGCAGTGGAGAGGCCATGGGATGTTATTCTGTGAGAGGAATAAAGTGAGGACAATCAGGAAAGTGCGAAGTGCTACTCTAAAGAGTTACAGAAATGAAAAGAAACATTTGGAAACCCAGATTGGTGCTATGTTCTGGTATCAGTGCCTTAAATTCACAAGTAAACCTCCTTATATTGTTTGAATATCACTCATACTGCTCTCGCTTGCCAGGTTAGCATTTGCCATGATTTGCAATGGATGACCTTTCCCATATTTGTATAATCCCACTGATACGGGCCTTGGTGCCACTTTGGACAGTCCAGGCCTTAACAGGCAATAGTTTATAGCCACAATATTTTGACGTGTGCATGTGCTCATCTGGGGTTTTTCCAGGGTGTTGTACCTTGTGGCTGTCACATCCATACTCTGGCTTGGGAGCTACTCCCAGAAAGAGTGTGGATGTGACTTCATTAAAACTGCTACTGGTTCCTAATAGCAACTGTGCTGAAATGCTTTGTGAGGCATAAATCTGCCCTGGCATTAGAATTGGTTTGCGTTAGCATTTCCGTGTTTCTCTAATCCTGAGTTTTTACGTACTTCTTTGTAGGATACAGAGAGCACTTCCATGCCTGGAGAAAACTATATTCCTTTGTGTTTCCTGGGTGAAACAAACTGTTTGAATAACAGCTGGTTGTTCAAGTGAGACAACTGAAGTGTCTGTCTCTTGCTCCTCTGTAGTTGCCTTGCCAATGGCGTCGGATCTGCAGCTGTATGATGTGTCCCAGAGCAGCATGAGGGTGAGGTGGAATGGAGTCGTGGGTGCCACAGGTTACATGATCCTGTACGCTCCCCTCACAGAAGGATTGGCAGCAGATGAGAAGGAGGTGATGTATTGTGCTTTCATTTGAATAGCAGTTAGTAAAAGAATTAGTCTTTTAAAGAATAAACTACTACATGTCCTTTAACCTCCAATGTGATCAGTAAATACTTGGGGCTTTTTCCATGACTTGATTAAGTACTGCATGTGTCACAGGCTATGAATAAAGTACAAGTGACAGTTGGTTATTTTTATGTCATTGTCATAAAAATGCAACAAGTTTAACTGAATTTAAGTGACTCTTTTGAAATTTTATATAAAGTGATACTCTATTATCATATAGAACTAACACTCAAAGAAAAAATCAAGTAAAACTAAGGTATCTCCTAAGTGTGCTATCAGAAGAATATGAAGTTTAGCCTCTGTTCTCATCAGGGCCTTTAAATGTAAGTAAAATCTGTAGGTCTAAAAGAAGACCTTCACATTGGTTTTCTTTTGGTTCTGTTCAGCCTTTATTTTTAAATTTAAAAATAATGTCTTTCATCAAAAATGATTTTAGAAGACATTCTTTAAATAATGTCTTTCATCAAAAATGATTTTAGAAGACATTCTTTAAAAGGATGAGAAGGTGGGACAAGGTAAATTCTAGTCTTCTGTCACTAACATAGTAAAACCAGTGGAACTTCTGGCCTAGGATTTAAGAGTTTTTATGCTCAAGTTTCTATATGTGTAGTTAAGGTTTTATGTACAACATCTGTGTTCAAGCAAGAGCACTATAAAGCATGCAGGGACATGTGGGCTTGTGAAGAGGGCATGAAGCTGCTGAAAGCCAGCACAGACTTGTGCTCACTGACAAAGCAGTGGCTGTGAGCACATAATTCTGTTAAAAATGGGGCCTCCCTGATAACTGGCTGCTTCAGGAGGACTGAGTTTTACCCCAAAGAAATAAATACAGTCCATGTTAATGTGGCTCTCCATGAATAGGTGAAGGAGGAAAATGATACAAATAGCAACAAATCTGAGTCTCAGTGTGCATAGAAGTCAACTCATCAATGAGATCTGTGACTGAAGATGAATCGAAGCATAGAAGGGAATGGGAATAAAAAAATGTAGACAGGAAAAGGCTGCTCATTCTGGAGAGGCGTATTTTGTCATTGCTAATGTGATTAGTCACTTTTAAAGTCCTTTTACCTGTGTGTTGGCTTTTGGCTTTTTGAAAGTTTTAGTCTTTTAATTATTGTGCAGAATCCCAAAATCTTGGGCAAAGCACTGCAGGCACAGTGTCACACAAATGCTCAGCAGAATATTTGATCATGTATCTAATTTCAAGTGTTTAATTGGTATTATTCTTCATTATGAGCTAATTCAGAAATAATGCATCTTTTTTTATTCATGGTGTTTTTAGATAAAAATTGGGGAGACCTCAACAGATCTCGAACTGGATGGACTGTTGCCAAATACAGAATACACAGTCACAGTTTATGCCATGTTTGGAGAAGAAGCTAGTGATCCCCTCACAGGACAAGAAACTACATGTAGGTAGCACAAATCTATATTCACTTCAGTGTTAATAAAACTTCAGAATGGTCTTTGCACATATTAGAGCAGGCATCTGCTTATCTGATTTGAACAACTGGGCAAGCTCTTTACGTAGGTTTCTCACTGTGGATACTTAATTTACAGAGGCTGAGGATTTCTACAGAATTTTGCAGCAGGATTGTGGACTTGTCTTTCTTGTTGGTAGTGGTACTATGGATGCCCCTATTGATCTTGGTGAAATTACTGACAGTTTTCTGAACTTGCTGAAGGTGAATGACGGTCACCACGTAGGACCTAAATTGATACTGTCTTTTTAGCCTCCTCTAGCTAGAGAACCAGGTGTGTGTGTGAGCCTGCTCAGATGGAGAAAGTCATTCCTGTGGCTAAGTAGTAGTACAGACAGAAAAGAAGCGAGGAGAAGATTTCTGTCCGACCTCTGCTGCCTAACATCTGGTAAATGGAAAGTTGGAAAGTGCCTGTGCAGTCATGATAGATGGTGTGTTTTTAATAAGCAGCAAGAATTTTGCCAGCTAAATTCTGTCCTCTGCAAACTGCACACAGACTGTATGTCAGCTCTCTAAATAGCTCCAGCATTCTGAAGACAAAGGAATTGAAAATAAGTAATTGTGCTTCTGGGACATTTCTGGGACTGCATTGAGTGACATCTCTATTGTGCCCAGCAGGGAAGTGAGTGAATCCTCTTGATTTGTGCTCCTGGCATGAGTAACCCAGTCAGGGTGAAAGTAATTTGCATTTAGTAATTGAGACAAGTTCAGGCATACAAATTCTAGGAAAAAGAAACCCCAGAGCAATTCCTTGTAAGGTCAGCAAGCAATAGTGGAAGAAGCTCTAGCAATGGTGTTTGCTGGGTCTTCTTTAGGAGGACAGTTGTAGACAGACAAGTTCCAATAGCAAACTACTGCAGCCTGGGCATATTTGTTGACTTGAAATGAGTGTAGAAGATTCCTAACAAAAAGAATCAAATCTTTGGCTCTTTATCTCTCCCTCCCTTTCTCTATCTCTTTATGCCTCGCTCCTCATCTTGCACAGCCCCCAATGCCCTTAACCCCCGCCCTGGCCTTTGGTCAATATCTACTCAGTGTCAGATTTTCATTTCTCCTAAAAAGTAGTTTATGTAGTTTATGACTGTGCCAGCTTCAATTCACTTCATACCACATGATCTTGGAGAATGCACAGCTCTAAACCCGGCTAACACATTGGATTGAAGATCACAAACAGATTCCAGATACATTGGCACAAGCTGAGGTTTTATGACACTGTCTGATCACAGAAGCTTGTAACGTGTTAATCAGCCCATCATCACTACTGCTGCTACTAGACAAGAATAAGAAAGAAACCCTAAGTTCTCTGCAACCTTCATTTATTTTTAGGATGACACAATGCAGCCATCTCTGGTCTATAGTACTGTAATATGAAAGAAGATTGATTCTGTCATATATTATTCAAATAAGCCCTCTGCTAGCAGGCTTTGATGAATCAGGCAGTGGGGCAGTCCAGGAGGAAGAAAGCTCCTGGTGATCATGTTGGTGTTTAACACTAATGTCTTACCTGTCCAGAATCTGATTTGAGCTTCTTTTTCTTTTTTTTTTTTTTTTTTTTGGTCTTTTCTTTCAGTGTGATTATTTCTGGCTTACAGTTTATGAATAGGCTACGTGGTATTTTCTTCCTGGAGCATGTATCTGCCTGAAAAGTGATCTGCTAAATTTGCTGTAGTATTAGGTGTAGTATCTGATAATCTGTGTTTAGCAAATAATATTCTACACATTGTATCATCTTGGTTACTGTAGCAAAACCTTCCCTATGCCAAACAGAGACATGCTCAGCAATCCCATTCTAGGGTGTAGTTTCATTTTGGGGCCAGGATTCATTCAAGTCTCCCTGTAAATATAACGTAAGTCTGGCACCAGGACTGTCTGTCTGGTTGAGAGCAACGTTGTCAGGAGGTTGGTTCCAAGAGGAAAGAGCTGAGACTGATGCATTTTGTTCTATGACCTGGATGGTGGAATGAAGTGCATTCCACGACTGACAGAAAGTAGAAAGGAAAGCCAGCACGTGATACTCCCTTCACTAGACTCCGAGGAATATGCTGAATGCCAGAATGTGTGGCAAACCCATCTACTACAGTTCCAGTGTGTTCCCATCTTCTCTTTTCTCAGAGCCAAGTTGACTTCACTGTTCCTAAGCTGGTTGCAGAGTCTGGATCGATAAATGGCCTGGCTAAAGATCTCATGTAATATATGAGGCCTTTAAAATCTTTCCTTTTTCCCATGTGCTATTGTGTGAGGGAAGCAGCTTCTGAAGTGCTGATATTTATCTGTCCACGTGGACTGGTGAGGAGTGTGTGTGTGAAGGCAGGATGGATAGAGAAAGGTTTTATAATTCAGAGGAAAGTAGCAGATGTTGGACTAATACAGAACCTACTGCTGAGAGTAACAGACAGAACAAATTGCTTTCTGTGGTGTGACAGAAGTGGATGTAATCTGAGACTGTCTCCTGCATGACCTCAGCTCCTGACAGTCAAGGAATATAAATATAAAAGTACGGCTTTAACTGGGGTTGTTGTTGGAAAACAGCTTAGGTTTCCAAACAGAAAGGTTAGGCAGAGGTAAAAAAATAGCATCTTTGGAGATCTTCTAAGCTAGTTATGCTTTTTGGACAAATTTACCCTTATGTCAAGGTCTTTGAGGATTCAGAAAGGTTTTTGCCAAAATTCTACTCTCATGAAGTATTTTTGCTGGGATACACATGAAAACCAAATGCATATAGGATAAAGATCTTGCTGGCTTAAATTAATACACAAATACAAACACAAATTTATTGTAAGTGTTGTGTAGGCTATATCTTTATATGGTATCTGCAATGAACAATATAATAATTCATTTCTTTTTAGTATCAGTTGAGATGCATTTAGCAAATCTGACAGTTCTGTTTCAGTAAAGAGCTATGCCCTTTTACCTGCCTTTAAGTATTTTTGTAGCTCCATTGATGTAGGTCTTTGAATAGAAATACTGGTGATATAAATTTTTGAGTGGAAAATATACTATTTATTTTAAGACATGAAAAATTTCACAGCTAAAACCTGGGATCACTTTCATGGTTTTATCTCTTTTCTTTTCAAGTGCCTCTAAGTCCACCAGCAAACTTGAAATTTTTTGATGTTGGGCACAATAGTGCTAAGCTAACATGGGATCCTGCTTCCAAAAATGTAAATGGCTATCGCATCATGTACGTTAAAACAGACGGAACAGAAACCAATGAGGTAAATTATGAGTACCACTTTTCCCATCTCAAACCTCCCCAAGCTTCTGTAATTATTAGGGGTAATGTTTATAAACAAAAGCTACTGTGCAAGCTCCAACAAAAGATTTGCGAGAGAATTCTGAAAGTTGGTGTAAATAAGAGTTTACTTAATAGTGGATGTGCGTGCATGTGGGGAACAGTGCTCTGAACAGTCTGGGGCACGTAAACTGAAGGAGATAACTCAAGGGAACAGTGGTTTGCTAGGAGTAAGATCTTGACTAAATGTATAGTATGGAAATATTTATTCTTGATTCAGTTAAGATAATAATACTTTTGATGTGTCACATATCATGGACTCAAGCTCATTCAAAAAGACGATCTGAAGGCTGCCACATTTTTGCAACAATTTGCTTTAATTATATATTGAGAACTCTCTTCCTAGAAACAGGATTTGGCTTGAACAAAGTGCTAAGGCAATACCAAGATGTTCTACCTTAGACTCTTGTATTTAATAATTTGGAATATTTAGTTCTGCCTTGTTACTAAGGGTGCTTTATGATACCTTTTAGCAGCATGAATTCTGTGATAGAATGCAAAATGAGATGGAAAAATTCATACAGAAATGTTAATATAGAAATTTTTAAAAATACAGATTTAAAAAAAAAAAAAAAATTGCAGTAAGTGAGTTTGATTATTAAAACAGTCCAGATCCCTTAGGAAATAAGTTGTCATGGATAACTTGGCCCTCAATAAAAAGAAGTCTTTAATAGTAGTTATCTGTAATTACGTTTCTTCTGGAACATACCTGGCCTTTCATCTGTATAAAGTGGAATATTTATATTGAACCTGAAGAAACTGTTCCCACCTTTAGAAGGGAGCATACCTGTGCAATGTTTTGTTTCTTTTCTTCCTGCTAGGCCCCTTAAAATTTAAATTAGAAATATTTTGACTTCTTCCTATTGATTACTCTTAGTAAAGATAATATGCCTGACTGTACTGATCACAGTGGTATTTGAACATCTCAGACTCGTGGTAGGAATGTAATGTGAGTGAATGTTCTGTTCTCTTTTCGTTTTGGTCTGTTCAAAGAACAGGTGGCATGTTTTTGTTTGCTCTGCACTGGTAGCATTTTCCCTGCGGTGCTGAGTTAATGTGGCACTGAACAGTTGGACTGATAAATTGTTAATACAGCTTTGAGTTTTATGTCCCTGGCAAAGTCACTTAAATGCAGCCTGGAGAGAGACCAGACAAAACTCTCATCTGTCTCTTGACAAATGTTAAACATGAGGGTTTTATGCAGGGATTGTCCATGATAAGGGGTTGGATTTAATAGCCCAAAAATCTTCCTCTTCTGGGTTCCTGAACATGCAGTGCTGATGTTAGCTGGAGAGTTGGGCTTACCATGGGTGAATTCTCCTTTTCCATGGTTTGCCATAAGCGCAAAATTCTCCTCTCTTGTAGTTTGTCTATTTTAACTGATTTTGTCAGCTTTTATGGACCTGAGTTTATACTTGTTCATAGTTTCACCAAATTTCTCTACTAATTGCATGACAGTCTCTTTCTGTATCATTATTACCCAGAAGAATTTCATACACTGATAATGTATTGTGTGGTCAATATCTACTGCAAATTATCCTTTCTCTAGGTGGAAGTTGGTCGTGTTTCAACCCATACTCTGAAAAGTTTGGCACCCCTTACAGAGTATACTGTTGCTATTTTCTCCCTGTATGATGAGGGACAATCTGAACCCCTTACTGGCAGCTTTACCACAAGTAAGTATTGCCGAACTTCTCAAGGCTTTCCAAGAAGAAATTTTATACTCTCTTACGGTACTGGAAAGTAAGATTAGTTACAGCAAATGTCTCTGGCTGTGAATTCAGATATATGGAATGCTTTCTGTTATTTTCATTGGTGTTTTTGGCTTCTTTGCTCCCTTACTGTGGGGCCAATTGCCTCTTTGCTCACATGAGTAATCTCTTGACATCATGAAAACATCTCCACAGCTTTCTAAAGAATTTTTCAGTGTGATGGCATTTGTATCTCCAGATGAAGTGTGATGAGTTTTGAATCCTACATTTAACCAGTGAAGTATCCAGGCACTAGTGGGTAGAACCTTGTATACATATAGAGGAACTGCATCAAAAGGAGAAAATATAAGGCATTCAAAGTTCCTGTAGTTTGTTTAATACAGTTATAGTTTCTGTAACTGTATTTCTGCATTAAACAAATGGCTGATGACACATATTAATGCTTTCCAACATAACAATGGGAAGGGAAGGGAGGAAGGAGAAAGATGAGGTAGAAGAGGAAGGGAGAACATACATGTATGGACCAAGAGGGTGACACATGCAAAGTGCAAATGGAAATGCAGAGTCTGGAAAGGGCAGAGATTGGGACTTTGCTTTGAGGTACAAGAAAAGAGCCTGGTGCACAGAGCTCTCAGCAAAGGAGATGGACTTAGGGTTGCATGCAGCTCCTTCAGTGGAGAGAGGACAAGGAGGCCTGTCCAGTTAGAATAAAGAACTATTCCCCTCCTTGAACTACAAAACTACTTCCCTAAGAACAAATAAGTGGGCAAAGAATTCTGTAGTGCCTTTGTTGTCTACCTCCCATGTTACATTCTTTTAACAAACTGCAAGTAAAATGTATGTGCCTAATCTTGCCACCTATGGCAGTCTCAGAGGAAAATTCACTCTCACTTTTCTTGTGTGTAATATTTTCCAGAAAGAGTTCCAGCTCCCCAGCATTTGGAAATTGATGAAGCATCAACAGATAGTTTCAGGGTCAGCTGGAAGCCCACCTCATCAGATATTGCTTTTTACAGATTGGCATGGATTCCTTTGGATGGGGGGGAATCTGAGGAGGTAGGTTGCCTTGACATTCTGAGGTGGTGAAAAGGAAGAGGGAATTCCATTCTGAGGACACTTATGCTGCAACTTCTCTTAATTAAATATGGCCAATTGACTTACAGATAAATCTGTCCCACTGCAAAGCTCTCTAAACAAAAATCAAACTATTCCAGGGGTTTTTTTAAGAGAAAGTGAGGAAAGAAGAGATATTTTGTGAATAATTACTCTAATCTGTAATGTGCCAACATCCATAGAATTGGCATTGTTGTTTGGGGCTACTTCAGTTTTTAGAGGTTTATGTTCTTTACTTTGATATGAAAATGATGATGGTAGCTGAGCCAGAGTAGTGATATCCTCACATAAAGCTCCAAATTTGTCTAAAGTGCTGGCCACAGTAAAATTGCCTCTGAAGCCTTAGTTATGTAACATTACAAAGGGAAAAAATGTACACATAGTTTATTAGATTGTTCATCTAGTCCTCTTTATGTTTCTTTCTCTTTTTTCCCCCTCATGCTGTATTTTTTGCATTAACCCCAAGTACATCTTGTCCATAGTACCCTTTCCATCAGTCTAAATTTTTAAATTATATTTCATCCCTTTAGCTTTTCCTTTTTAATTTTCCTTTTGGAAGTAGAAAGACAGACACTTTCTCTCCTTTCCCAAATTTTCATAGTCTGTCTCATTTCTTCTTTTTCTTTATTTATTAACTCATTGTTTTGGCTTCTTTTGTACTTAGTCTTTAGTGACTCACAAACATCTTGCTCTCTTGGCGTCAGCAGCGTGTGGAGAGGCCACATCTGCAAGCTGTTTATCTGGGTACAGAACTCAGGGGGAAAGATGACATTTCCCACCTGGCCCTAGGTTTCATGCATCATTTTGTCATCCATTAGGGCAGAAAACAGTCATTTTAGCTTAGGTTATGTGTCATTTTTTCTGTAAATTTAGCTTAGCCTGATTCTTTGCCTCCCTTTCACCTAGTGAGTGGTAGTCATGCAAGAAAGAGAGAAATTAGAGGAGTGAGCAGGGAAAAGAAGGAGTTGGCAGATGAGTGAGGGGACACAGGTCATCCACTAGCAGTTTCTTCTGCAGTAGATGAATTGTTTTGTTTCTACTTAAGTTCCAGTGAGTAGCTGCCAGTGAAAGTCTTTAAGCCACTTTTTAAAGTGAGATTTGAGGTATCTGTATTCTTTCAGTGTGAGAATAAATTATCAAGAAATATTTGAACTGCTAAGGTTCTACTTGTTCATTGTGTTCACTAAGAACTGCTGGAGGCTCTAATATTTTAGAATGTTGAAATATTAAAAATGCCTGAGCTGCTTTCTTGTTCTCCTTGCATGACCTCTCTAACGGGGTCAGGCCTAGGATAGCACAATACCTCCAGGCTGTTGCCTCTTTAAGCTTCTTTCCCAGCTAAGTGATCAGTCATGCAGACAAAGGACACGCACTCCCTCTCTCTTTCTCCCAAGACCCAACTTGCCAATTAGCTGAGTGGGGTCAGGGGACAGTGGTTAATTACACACCTCTCATCTCACTTCACCCACTCTGCTGATGGGTGAGGAGCATTCAGTTGGGTGTTAGCACTAAAAAGCCAGAATAAATTTAAGAGTGACCTTTTATTTCTAGGTTACAGTAGAGAATGCGTGCTGTTGTGTGCTTGTTGCTGCTATTTGTCCTGCCCACTTGAAAGTTCAGCACTTTGTGTTGTTTTTTTGTAGGCTACATTAGCAGGGAGGGGAGGGTGAAGGAAGTGATGCTTCAGAAAGTATGCCAAAGTTACTTGTAAGACAGTAATTATGCATAGATATTTTATAATGATTTGATACACAACTAGAGGCACTGGGGAATTGAAAAGGAAGGCATTACATATATCTACTTAGTACACAGCTAGATTCACTCAAAGCTTGTTCCTGAAATTTTCCCAAGAAACTCTGTGCCAGAAAGTGTGCAGCATGGGATGCCTGATTCATTACTTGATAGTTGTAGAAGACATGACCCCAATTCATTTCTTTCTGATTTGTTTTTTGTATTTGAGTTCAGAAGGTCTGTGATTGTGTTATGGGTCCCTTTTTTCCCAAGGCCAACTCAGGAAATCTCCTGTGGTAGTTGAA
Organism: Struthidea cinerea; assembly: GCA_013397865.1. Classification (NCBI taxonomy): domain Eukaryota; kingdom Metazoa; phylum Chordata; class Aves; order Passeriformes; family Corcoracidae; genus Struthidea; species Struthidea cinerea. The sequence goes on along the minus strand of VZTI01000068.1, from coordinate 817,514 downwards.
AGAATGAAGTGTGATTCACTGTTTCTGTGAGCCTCTGTGGCAGATTTTATGCAGGACACATCTATTGTTTGATTTCCATTATAAGTCAAGCTTTGATGCTGTGTATACTGTGACCACCTTTAAAAACTTGTCAGTGTTAACCTAGAGAAAGGTTGTTTTATTGTAGTGTCTGTGTGTGTAACCTGAAAACTATTCCCAAAACTTCTCAGCCCATTTCACCAGAATTACTGCTCAGGCTCCTGTATCTCCTGTTTTAGTCCCTTTCATTCCAGCTCCTCCCCATCTGGTGATCCCTTCCAATAAAATAAATGAAACCTGATTACAGTTCACATTGCACATGTCAATCTGCTGCTGCTGTCATAGCTAGAAATGAGGAAAATTACTATTTAAAACTTCACACCATATAGCAAACTAATCATCAGCACATCTCTCCTAATCCTCAAGTCTGAAGCAGGTGTTCTTTCAAGTTGCATTCAGAAGTGTGGAACCGTAACTGAGATTACAGTTCTGGTATTGAAACAGCCTTTTGTAAGGCAGGGGTGATACTGAATACATTTGTCATAACAATGTTTGAATGGTAGAAACATGAGTGGAAGTTAATCTGTCCTGTTATGCTGTTTTTATTGATAAATGTTTTGAATTGTAGTGATTTTTCGAAAAAAAAAAAGCATATGGTCAGCTTTAGCAATTAATTAGTTGTGGCTGAAAGCATAATACTATACATTTGAAATATTCTTAAGTGTTTTTTCCAGATGTACTCTGTGTTATTAATAGATTTTTGGGCAGATGAGTGTAGATTTCATTTATTTTAAAGGAGAATCGATTTTCCTTCTTTCATTTCAGTCAATTCATATAAAATAACCAGAAGCAGAACTGATATTCTTCAATCTTGTTGTGTAACTTAGGTTGTCATAAATGGAGATGCAGACAGTCATGTTATAGAGGGTCTGTTGCCTGACACAGAATATGAAGTTTCTCTGCTGGCAGTTTTTGATGATGAAAGTGAAAGCGAAGTTGTTGCTATTCTTGGAGCTACATGTAAGACAAACTCTTGATTGTAATTTTTAAAAATGTTTAAGTGATTTAAATTTTATGCATATATCTCATATGTAAAACATAGTTCATCCTTGGGTAGCTATAATATTGAAGAACGTGGTGGTTTAGCATCAGGGCTTTGCTGACTAGTTTTTTGCTTTTCTTACTTAATATTATATGGTAGATGGCATTGAATCAAAATAGTGGTTTGGCTCCCTATCTGAGCTGTGGTATTAATAACCTCTGGATCTGGGTAGATATTCTTCCATCCTACATTTTAATGTTTAGTCTTCCTTATGAGAAGATATATCAGATTTTGGAAGGGATGTGTGTTAAATGTTTTAAAGTAAATAATTTACAGGAATTTCATTTGTTTGGCATTTTCAATATACCCTTTTCTTATTTATGTAATTTATACTCACTAGAGGTGAATTCACTCTTGGCTGAAATAATGGTCCAAAAATCTTACACAGACCTCCTGTGAAACTGACATGAAAGTAACAAAGATAAAACTTGATAGTCATGTCCAGCTTGTTTTATAGTTTATTATCAAAACAGTAGCCTGTATTTCAGGAAGATTGCTCTATTCTCTTTTTATGGATAATGACTTGGATAAGTAAACAACTATATTTCCTATGTGTAAATTCTAGAATTTATTTGTTTTTAGTAATTCAACTGCAGCCTCAATTCTAAATCTTCTGTTAAGACAAGAAGCCCATACCCATCCAAATCATGCTGATACTTCTCAGTGTTGCTGAGTGTACTTTGTGTTTTTTACTTGAGTAGAAGCAAAACGCCTTTAAAAAACTTAAAATATAATTAATCTGACAACCTTAACAAATGGTCAAAGTGGAAGTCTATTGTGCATAGTTCAGCCAGAAATCTGTGAAAATATATGCATTCTTATTTGATTATACAGTTTATAATTGTCTTATCTGCAGATCTAAGTGCTAATCCTGCAAAAATGTATGCCTGAAGTAAACTAAATGAATAATTCCCTTGTAGGCTCTGAAATGTCTGAAGTGTGTGGGATACTTGTAGGTGTGAGCACATCATTTCATTGTCATAGTTAGAAATACAAGAAAAATACTGTGACTTCCATGTTTTGTTGCGCTGTTAGTGAGCTGAGCCCTGTTTTTCAGCTGCAAGTGCTACCACGGTACCTACCGTGGTGACCACCACCAGTGCCTCAACCTCCGAGCCCACCACAGCAGGTAAGCAGGGCAAATGCCAACAGTCGAAATGCTGAGTGCAAAGCACTAAGGCTCCCCACAGGCACCTCTAGGGTTGGGGGCAGAGCTGTGATGCTGCTGAGGAGCTGATGTTCCTGAAGGGAAGGCACATCACTGCTGTAAGGTTCACACTGTCCTGCTCTGCACCCCGCTTCTGTGTGTGGCCAACCTCCTGCAGGAGCCGTGCGTGGGTGAGGAGCCAACCCCTTACACAGGGTAGGGACTCTGAATGATACCAGTGGTATTACTTAGGAGTACAGAGACTACTTTGGAAAATTCACCTAGAATTTCTCTTTCACTTTATAAATTTGAGCTTGGAAACTCTTTCGAATTTTGTTTAGTTTTGGGTGTTCTCTTTCTTTTCCCTGTAATTAGACAATTGACTTAAGGAACAATGTTTCTGGATTATTTCTCTTCTGTAACATTCTAGCTTGGATTATTTTAAAGCTCCATAAGCTGAGCAAGATAAACAAAGCAGATGGGGTAATATATGTAAATGGAAGTATAGGATAACTCTTACTTTAATAAGTGCTTACAGTTTTCATGTTATTAAGCCCAAATATGACTCAACTATATGGTTTTGCCCCACTATGGATCTTCAGAGCCACCTTGACTTCAGTAGAGCTTGCAGCTACTTGGTGATAATCAGCACAATATAAAAATTATATTAAATCTAAAAATATAATTGAGAAAATATTAATTTTCTTTCTGGATTTAGTTTTTCGAACAGGAGTCAGAAACCTTGTTATAGATGATGAAACAACCTCAAGTCTGAGGGTGACGTGGGACATTTCAGACTACAGTGTTCAGCAGTTCAGAGTGACCTATCTCACTGCAGAAGGGGACCGTGCTGAGGAAGCGGTAAGAATGGTCTGTATGGATTTTGTAATTGGCTTCATAAGCTTGTTTAATAATTGCTAAGACATGATATCTGCTTATATGACAGTTTTGTTGCAATTAGTAAAGGATCTGTGCTTGATATTACTGCGAGCTTGAACTTCAAAGTTCTAATTGTACAGCACCTGCTGCACTGCAGGCAACAGCAGTCAAATGTAAGATCAAGGCCCAGTCACACAGATGTTTAATGAGCTCACAGTTAAAAGAGGAGCTGGCTGTCCTCTTTTTCCTGTATTTTTTAAATCCATCCAAGTTGGGATTTTTATTTTTAATTTAAGTTTAATATACTCCTAAGCATTTTTCTATCCTGAGATTGTGTTTTAATGACACTTAAATGTTTGTACAGGACAGTCTTAAGCAATTTTTGTTTTCCTTCAGCAATTTCTCTTCTCTTCTCTTCTCTTCTCTTCTCTTCTCTTCTCTTCTCTTCTCTTCTCTTCTCTTCTCTTCTCTCTTCTCTCTTCTCTCTTCTTTCTTCTTTCTTCTCTCCTC